>JAJOOS010016155.1:0-13363 GCA_029582725.1 Solanum chiquidenum
AGGGCTTTAAATGATAATGTGATATTGAGTCATGAATTGATTAAAGGGTATGGTAGACAAGGAATTTCAAGGAGATGTATGGTGAAGGTGGATATGAGAAAAGCATATGATTCCTTGGAATGGTCATTCTTGGAACAGATTCTGGAGGAACTTCAAATGTCAGCCAAAGTCATTCACTGCATCATGCAATGTGTTACTACAATCACTTATTCTATCCAGATAAATGGACAGAGCACAACTCCTTTTAAGGCCAAGAGGGGAGTGAGACAAGGAGATCCAATGTCTCATTACCTGTTTGTGCTAGCCATGGATTACTTGACTAGAATTTTAAAGAACTTGCAGAAAAATCCTGATTTCCACTATCATCCTAGATGCAAAAAACAGAACATAGTGCAGTTGAGTTTTGCAGATGATCTGCTAATGTTTTGTATAGGTGATATAAAATCAGTGAAGTGTATTAGAAATTATTTTATGTTGTTCTCTAAAGCTTCAGGTCTGGTTGCAAATGAAGAAAAGAGTAGTGTCTATTTTGGAGGAGTCAATAAACAACAGCTAGAGGAGATTCTGCAAGAGCTACAATATCTGGAAGGTGAACTACCTTTTAGGTACCTTGGAGTGACCTTGAGTACTAAAAGTATTTCCATTGTACAATGTCAGCCTTTATTGGACAGGATGTTAAGCAGGATTACAAGTTGGACAACAAAGTTTCTATCATATGCAGGTAGAGCTCAACTTATCAAAAGTGTGTTGTATGCAATTCAAATGTTTTGGGCTCAGATTTTTGTTCTTCCAAAGAAAGTGATACAAACAGTGGAAAATATGTGCAGAAAATTTTTATGGACAGGAAACATTGAGACTTCAAAGAAAGCATTAGTGGCATGGGATAAGATGTGTTGGCCAAAAGCAAGTGGAGGATTGAATTTCCTTGATATATATACATGGAATAAAGCAGCAGTTGTCAAGTTATTGTGGAATTTATGCAAAAAAAGGATAAACTATGGGTTGTATGGATACATAGTTACTATGGAAAAAAAGATGTATGGAATATTCAAGCTCAACAAGCTTCTTGGGTGGTACAGAAGATACTAAAGGCTGCAAAATATTTACAAGAGGCAGGATTTACTAAGGAGGATATGAATAATATGACACAGTACAACATAAGTAAAGTGTATTGGCATATGAGAGGTAAAAAGGAGAAGGTAGAATGGAGATCACTAGTGTGGACAAATTTTGGAGCCCCGAAGTGGTTGTTCATCATGTATTTGGCATTGAAAAGAAGACTTGCAACCAAAGATAGATTGGCAAAGTGGGGAATCATTCAAGTACTAACATGTCCCTTATGCCAATCAGTAGATGAAGATCACGATCACATATTTTTTCAATGTGCATATGCAGCAGAGGTGTGGAGGAGTATACTACATTGGCAGGGAATAGCAAGAAATGCAATGAACTGGACTAATGAGATAAATTGAGCAGTGCACTACATGAAAGGGAGAAGTAGCAAGTCCCTTTTGTATAGAATGACAATGGCAAACACAGTGTATCAGTTATGGCTAGAGCGCAATACCAGAATTTTTCAACAAAAACAGCAGTCAGTAAGCTACTTGATCAGGCATATAATTCAGGAGATACATGAAAGAGGCATTAAATATCCAAGAATAGCTACTAGATTAAGCACTTTAAATTCTTACCCATAGAGGTAGCTAGCAGATGTGAGAACTTTGGTTAGCAAGGATGGAGCTTATGTCCATGCCGACTACTTTTTGTTTTGTAACGTTTACTTGGTAAATAAAATATTTACTTACCAAAATATATATATATATTGCTTAGAGATTGGATCAATGTTGAGTGAAAGAATTATGGGTGTTCCAATTTACCTGTTCAATTTGAATATACTATTGATGAAATTTTGGTAGATTGTAGTGAAGACGACATGATGCATTGGAGGAACAAGCACTACAATCACTTCTAGAACATCTTATGAAAGAAATGTTAGATGACCTATGACAAAACTATTTTCAAAGTTACAAATATTAGTATGATAATTCGAGACCTAATTCAAAAAGAACCCTTCCTAGAAGGTGGTTGCGTAGATTAGGTCCTCTTCTAAAATTTGTAATAAAAATTGTTCTATTTATATTATTTATGAGTAAAATTATAGGTTATTCGCCTTAATTATTTTTTCATTATTGTGTTCAATTTAATACACGTCTTTTTTATATATTTCAATTTTCAAATGTTTCAAATTTCAGTTACAATTTGAATTTAAAAAAGTTTGAACATTGAAAATTTGAGATAGTTTAAAAAGTTTCAAACTTAAGTAAGTTAAATATAGTTTAAAATTTTTAAATCTAAACTTTTAAGACTTAAGAATTTGAAATTTAAGTTTTAAGAGTTAAAATTTAAACTTTTTTAAAAGAGTGTAACTTACTAAGTTATACTTTTAAAAAGAAATATTAAATAATTTATGTATTTTGAATTTTTTCAATTATAAAAAATCAAATTTTAATTTAATTAAAATTAAAAAGGGGGTTCGATAACGGTCTGGTCTGATCTCGGTACGTACCAATCCAAGACGGTCGTTCCTATAGTTACCGATATGTCTGGTACCGGTCCTGTCTCGATCCTGCTGTCAAACTTACACTAAATTAACCAATACCCTGTCCCTCCATTTGTCATAAGGGTACATACATTTCAAAAATTTGGCGGTTACTCGATAAAGGTATACACAATCCAAAAGTATAACAAAGGGTATTAACGTACTATATATGATAGTTCAGGGGTACACAATGAAACCTCACTAATTTAATATAGGCGAGATCATGAAATGTTATTATTGGTTTGTAGAGTTATTATTTAATCGATAAATTAATATTTATTAATTTAAATAATATTTTAAGATTAAATGAAGGTTAATTTCGAGTATATCAAAATTATTGTATCTCAGTAATTTATGTATTATATTTATGAAATTCACATAAAAAATAAATTTGTTATACATAAAGTACCATGAATAATGTTTTGGATGTTATCAATTTTGCAATCCCGATTCGGACGACAAACTGATCCAGGAAAGATTAATGTTTTGGATGCCATCAATTTTGTAATCCCGGCTTGGACAACAAATGTTCAACAAGAGACAATAGCAAATTGTTTTCAACACTAAAAAATTCATTCGGGATGAAATCTCAGAGAATTTTAATAAACCCACTTGTGAAAACATCATTCATGAACTTGAGGTCATGATTAATGATCTCGGTTACTGCAATAAAATGGACATAAAAACATGTTAGATTACATGGATGAAAATAATATATGTTCAGAGGTCCAGAGCTTAGAAGAAATTGTGAATACCATAGGAAAAAACAATATTGATGATGAAGTTGAAGGTGATACAATACCTTTGGAACCAATTATTCATAAGAAAATACTTATCACATCTAGAACTCATCACAATTTTATGGTGCAGTAAAAAAGAGAACACTGGAACTTTTGGATGCAATAAGAAAAGTTAGAGATGAACTTAATTAAATTAAATTTTTAACAAAAGAAAACACAATGAAATCATATTTCACTAAATTGTCTTAGATATATTTGTACTTTTAAAGAATTATTAATTTATAATATTAATGAGACCACATATTTATATAGAAATCTTTTGAAAATATATTATCTTATCGAAATTAGTGATTTTTTTCATTGGCCTAAGTCGAAATCGAAGGAAAATATTAGTTTAGACAAATTATTAATTATCGAGTATTAATTTAGTAAGACTTTACCGTATTTATCATTTTTTCTTGAATACTCCCCTGTCCCTAATTACTTGTCCACTTTTGAATTGACACACTTATTAAGAACACAATGATTGACATAGTGATTTTATCATTTTATCCCTATTAAATATGAATTAGATGAATTAAAAATTTAAGATTTTCAAAAAATTCTATCTTTTTTAAAGTAATTAATTAAGAATATAATAGCTAAAAATTTCTTGTACTTTCTTTATTTGTCAAAATGAACAAATAAAAAGGAACAAAAATAAATTAAAAAATAGATAAATAATTAGAGACAGGGAATAATAAGTAAAGTGAGCTATAGAAATTATCTAATAATAAAAAGAATTCTCTGTTTTAGCAAGAAAATAGAACTCCCTATACGACGAGGGCTTGTTAAAAGGGTTGAGGCAAGGCAGGAGGTTTTTGCAGGGTTTTGTTCCGCCATCTTTAAGCAGCAAACTCATATTGCCTTCCGCAGCTTGTTGCCATGGTTCAATCAAACAAGAAGTTGAAACAAAAACTAAGAGCAGCTAAAGCTGAACTGTTAGCTTCTTCTGAAGTTAAAGAGGAAGAAGGGAGTATGAATGAGAAAACTAAACAAAAACAGAAGAAGAGGAAGAGAGATGAAACTGATGGGTTAGACAAGGATAAAGGGGAGCTGGGGAAACCTATGAAGAAAAAGAAGAAAAAGAAGAATAAAGGGAAGAAAAAAGTAGAAGATGGGCAAGTTGTGGAGGGTATGAATGTTGGGGATGGAGGAAATGGACAAGTAGCATCAGCAACCCACACTAGTAAAACTGAGGAAAGGTATGAAAATCCTTTTCTCATTTACCTAATTGTTATTATTCAATTTGATTGTCCGGAAACCACAAACAAACAAATTGAAACGAAGGCCCTACTTGTTTTTCAAGTGTAAGATACACTCGGACCTATTTTAGCTTTGTTAAGTTCTACATGAGAATCAAAATAATCGTTGTTATGGTAATATAAGGATCCTTTCTTGTTAAGTTTGCTGAATTCATGAAGCCCACAACAAGGCTAATGCATAATTAATTTCAATATCAAGTCTAACTTCAGGTTTGCTGGCCAATTCAAGGACATAGCTGGGTTTTTGTTTGAGCACCATGGAATGTTTGAAGCTGTTGCACACAGTGCACAACCAAAAAAATAAAATAAAAAATGAATGAGTTTGAATTTGATGGTTATGTGATATGGATGAGCACTCCGACATTGCATCAAACTCATGTGTTTTGGGCTGTGGGGATTGTCTTCTTTCATGACTCTTTGTTTGATCTATGTTTCATAAGACTTTTGTCCAACTCTTATCCATTGCATGATTTAGGATCTCTTCTTTCATTTTCTTTTTTGTTTCTGACACCTCTATGTTGTTGTGGCTATCTACCTGTCTGTTCCAGGGAAGAAAGCGTTGATATTTCTAATAAAGTTTATGTCGGAGGTATTCCTTATTATTCCACTGAGGATGATATTAGGAGTTACTTTGAAGGTTGTGGCACCATTACGGAGGTTGATTGTATGAATTTCCCTGACAGTGGAAAGTTTAGAGGAATTGCCATTATCACTTTTAAGGTAGATTCTTTGAGTGAATTGTGCTTTCTAATAGTGTTTGTTGGTGTCCTTTGCACTATTTTCAGATAATGTTTGCTTAAATGTCTTGGATGTGTTTGTTACCTGCAATTGTGTCACAAAGTTTTGAAGTATGTGAATTTCTGCAGACTTTTGAGGCTTAAGAATTATTATTTGCTTGACAGTCCAGTTGATAATTAATGAGATGGAAAGTATACCATGGGAAAATTCATCTCTTACCAATATGACAGTCAGTGAGTTCTTATCTGTTGCTTGAATGGGTACAGCCAGTACCAAGCAGGGATGCAGAATCCTTTTAATCCTACAAAAGGTTTCTAAAAAGTTTAAAATTACATCCAAATCATTTTGGAAAACAGCGGTGGACCAATGTTTCAGATATTAAATACATCTGTTCTTAACTAAATAAACAATTTCCTCCTTTCTGTCAAAGCATCTTCGGTTCCTTTCAAGTGAAATGCTCCATAGTATGCACAATCGAGTGGTTATCCATATCTTCTTTTGCTGCTTCTTCATCCTCTGGTTTATCCAGCTACAGAGAACTTGATCAGATGTTTGCTTGCATAACCCATCAAAATCCGTATAAGCTAAGAAAGACGCACCAGATCTGCCACACATACATGCAATGTATTGATGAATGGTTCACTGATTCCCCTTCGCTTTCACAAATAGTACCAGCAACATAAATTAATCCTCTTGTCCGCAGCTTATCCTGTGTCAAGCTGGCCTCATGTGCTGCCAAAGTCAACAGCTATAACTGGAGTTTTTGTCTTCCAAAGCATTTTCCATGGCCATTCTGTACCACTTCCATAAATTCCAGCCATCCTTACCAATATTTGGTAGTTTGACTAAACGAGAAATTTCCCTTCACTGGTGCCTTGCCTGTCCAAAGCAAGGCCTTCAGGAGTCTTCACTTACATCTCCAGCCTATCTATCCCCAAACAATTCCTTTTAAATTGAAATATTCATGAGCTGCCATTCTGGCAGTTAGTGATTATACTATTTTTGTCAAGTACAGTGCTGTATGAATCAGAAAACATGCCAGCTAAAGATTTCCCCAACCCAATCGTTCTCCCAGAACTCAAAATATCTTCCATTGCCAATTTTCATTCTTGTGTGATCTTGCAAATTAGACCATAAGTTGTTGATGTGCTTCCAGAAGGCAATATCATGAGAGTGCAGTTATACTTGTAGTATCCTCATAATTCTGAAAACCATACTTCAGCTTAATGAACTCTTTCCATTGTTCTCTTCTTTCGTCATTCCACCTCCACAATCATTCGAACAGAAGGCTCTTATTTTGGAACCCTAGATTACTCACTCCCAGTTCACCATCCTCCTTGTGCAACTTCAACTTTCCCCACCTAACAAATGCATCTTCTTGATGTTGATCTCTTTCCCCGAAAAACTTGCATGTTATTCTATCTAGTTGGGCTTCCACTTTAGCTAGAATGAGCTGGAATGCCATTAGGATGCCGTTCACCAAGGTCGACCTAACAAAAGATTCTGTTTTTTACATGTACTTAATTTCTTTTCACATATTTTAGTTACTTTCTTTCAAATGCTAGTTTCTTCGAGAGCTAATCCAAGATGTGGGAAAATTGACTGGGCCACTCAACGCATCTGCTAATCATGAACAGACTGTTCTGCTCTAATAAAAAAACATGCTGCTCCTTTTCAGATTTATATGAAGCACTGAAACAGCCTCGAATACAATCAGCAGCCCCTATGGCCGCAAGAATTGTTCCCTATCTGCATCAGCATGTAAAATATGGGAGATTACTATATACCTTCCACACAGGTAGCAATCCTGAAACCATTCAACCATTTAATTTCACCGCTTCCGAAATGATCCTACTCAATGTCTCCATGATAAGGAGATAAAAAATGCCTTGTCTCATCCACCTTGTTCAGGGAAAAACCTACTGGAGAACCATTAATAATTGTGGTAACATAAAACATCATCCAATCAATTCACCTGTCAGCAAAACCCATTTTCCGAATAGTATAGAAAATGGAGGGTCAGTTTACATGGTCGTAATCCTTCTCGACATCAAGCTTAAAGAAGACCCCCTTCTTGATTTTAAGCTTGTATGCAAACATCCCTCTTCTAACACTGCCACATCTACAATCTGCCGACCTCCGATGTAAGCATTTTGATTTTCCTATATCAAATTGTCCATCATCCCTTTGTGTCTCTCCGTAAGTACTTCAAAGAATTTCATATATGTTACCCACTAAAGAATTTTATATATGGTAAGTAGGTGGCAGTGCGTTCTCTTGTTGTCCCTTCATATTAGTAAGTCATACTATTTCTCCTATAGTTTCTTGTCCTTTGATTTCTGTTATCTATTGATTCCTTGTACTTCAATTATCATATTGTTTTGTTGTATTTTTGGTTCTACTACTATCTGTTGTGTTGTTATTATTTGTTGATTTTTGTACTTCCATTACGTCTTTTTTGATTATTTTTTCTTTAATCGAGGGTCTATCAGAAACAACTTCCCTACCTCTGAGGTAAGGATAAGGTATACATATACTCTACCTTCCCCCCATCTCTTCTTTGTGGGACTATACTTGGTATGTTGTTGTACTCATTATTAGTTACTCCATCCGTTTCAACTTATTTGTTGTACTTCCCTTTTAAGTCCATTAAAAAAAGAATGCCTCTCTTTTTTGTTTTTGGCAACTCTTTAATTTCAACTTTTCACGTGTTATTTTTGAGACCACAAGATGAAAGGAAATTTCATACATTATTCTTTCTTTTTTTTTTTTTTTTGAAACTGTTAAGGTTGTATTCTTCAGCATTAAGGGCATGCTGGCCACCACCAAAAAGTGTCAATTACAAACTTCCTATCAAATCTACAATCTGATCTGTATCTACTATACACAACTGTTTACACCAAAAAAGTAGAGATACTATACAATTCCATTTGACCTTGTGTATGGAATTGGATCTATTGTCGAAACATCTACTGTTCCTTTCCTTCCAAACTGACCACCATATACATGATGACCTCCACCATCTCTTCTGGCTCTTGGTGCCTCCTCTCCTTACCCAGCTCTTCAACACGTTTGATGTACGTTCTGGCATTGCCCAATTCAGATTTGAGATGCTAAGGAACAAATTCCAGATTTGAGCAGTGTAATTATAGTGCAAGAAGAGGTGGCTAGAAGAGGTGGCTGTTAGTTTCACTTGTCAAATTGCATAAAAAACACCTAGGGACCAGCTGTCTACCCTTCTTCTGAAGTGTGTTAAACAAGCTCTCTTTATCACTAGCCAAGTGAAGCATTTCATACATTCTTCTTTAGTTTAAGATCACAAGGTTCAAAAGTCTTCTTTACTTAAACTCCGTGCTAAGTTAAAACCATACAAATAAATTGAAATGGAAAGAGTAGTAATATAATAAGAATGCTACTTTTGGAATTTATCTCCTCCAAACTCTATAGACATTCTGCAAAATCGATTTCATTTGTGTTTGAAATTGTTTCTTCTCACCAATCAAAAATAAAAATCTTATAAGATTAGTCTTAAAGTGCCTACGATAAAAGAAGTTGTCTTCATGTAGCTTTGTGCAAATTTATGTTTTTGAAATGTTAATGCATCACGAATCAGTTGTTCTTTTTTGCATCGAGTCTACCACACCTTTGTTTATTAATCATTTTATTATTTATTTGAGAGGAGTGGCAAGAGTTCAAGTTACCAACTTTCAACACAGTTGCAAAGTACCGTGCTAATCTGAACTACCCTAGATTTGCATTTGACCTGTTTTTGTGACCTAAGCCACCTCATATGATTTGTCCTTCAGACCCTTTGTTTGTTTCCTTTTTCCCGTGTTGGTTTCTTGCAAATATTGCTAGTTGAGTGGGTTTCTCTCTAAATTTGTTTTCCAGACTGAAGCAGCCGCTAAGAGAGCCATGGCACTGGATGGTTCTGATATGTAAGTGCAATCATGTATTCATTGTTGAGAAAGTTATATCTTCTGCGTCTCGCTTCTCACTAACACGTATATCTGCTTCCAGGGGTGGACTATTCCTGAAAATTCAGTCATACAAGTCCGCTAAAGCTAACAAAGTGTCCAACTTCTCACCAAACATGGTGGAAGGGTATAATAGGGTATACGTGGGTAACTTATCATGGAATGTAACAGAGGATGACTTGAAGAAAGTTTTTTCAGATTGCAGCATAAGTTCTATTCGATTCGGTGAAGATAAAGAAACAGGAGAATTTCGAGGTTATGCCCATGTGGATTTTTCTGATAGTGTCTCTGTAAATATGGCATTGAAGTTGGATCAAAAGATCGTATGTGGTAGACCTGTTAGAATAAGCTGTGCTGTTGCGAAGGAAGGAGCTGTTAAGAAAGGAGGTGCAACAGATTCAAGACCTATGCTGAAAGATCAAAATGTGGATAGTGTTGCAACAAGCACTGTTAGTGCAAAGATTAGGAGGCGAACATGTTACGAATGTGGAGAGCGTGGTCACCTTTCATCGTCTTGTCCAAAGAAGCAAGAAACTGATCAGAAAGAACAAGTTGCTAGTTGATTATAGTAGGAGACTTTGCATGTGCACAAAATCTGATCTGAGCTGTGCTCAACAGAAATTATGGTGGAGTTTTGATCCTCTTGGACCACATTTCTAGAAGTCCATTATTTGCTCTTTTCCTAGTGCTTCCAGTATTCTTTCAATTTTGAACATGTGATTGGTAGATTTGTAAACATATGTAGCAGTTGTTACAACCACTGCATAAATTGTTGCAAGTAACTACATCAACTGTTGTAACTTTTATAAATTCATAAGCTTTTATACAACATCTTTACCAATTGTTGCAACCATTGATACAATTGACTGTAACTACTTTCTTTTTTCCTAATCTATTTTAGGTAACTAGTTTGAAGGAACGTGCGCACGTTTACCTCCAAATATTTGTATGGTAAATGATAAATTTAAATGGTACATATATTACTCGACTTTCTTTGAACTATAAAAATATAATCAAAACATACAAAAGAAAAAGTAGCAATTTTTAAGTTAGGCTAAAACATATTTAAAGATAAATACATACTTGAACATATATATATATAATATACATATATAAAGTGTTTATCTCATAAAATTAACTATTATGCATGAAAGATAAAAACTAAACCGATACATATGTTGACCATCGTCTTAATCAACTCAAACACGATCAGAAGTCATATGAATTTTTCTTCGATTCAAACATCAAAAATAAAAAAATAAAAAAAAATTGATTGTATAATAATTATTACAGAGCATAAAAAGAAAAATATACCATCAAACTCATAAGCACAAACAAAAATCTTCAATAATACTAAAAAAATTGAGATGCAAATGAGGAATCTCTGGAAGGAAAAAAGAAGCATGACAAATATATATTTATACTAATAGGTGTAGTACTCAGAATTTTTTTTCAGCATTTTTAAAATCATTAATGATTTGAATAATTAAGATTAGGGGTTCTTATCGGACGGATCAGACGAATAATTTTTTTTTAACGATTTGATTTATAATCAGTTATCGATTTTTAAATGTATTAATCCGCTAGCCAATCGATAAGATATCGATTGGTTTGATAACGGACTAGTAAATATTCATCCAAACAACAACAAAAAATACAAAATTATGCCACCTAATTAAATGGCTAAACTAGATCAGTAATCACTAATCAGTTCTTTTGCACAATATAGTAGCATATTTTCTTTTCTACCTTGAAATTAACAATTTCAAATTTCAACTTAAAAAGATGTATATTTGAGAATAACGACATGCACTGCTGCACATAAAAAAACAACTTGTAGTTGGACAATTATTTTTACACACTTGATTGCTAATGGTACTGTAATAATGTCCCATTTCTTGTAAAATGCCCATTTTGACGTTCTCATGCTTAGTTTGTGTTATGCAAACGGTTGGCGTGGTCCCCATGCAATCGGATATGTTTTAAGTGATTTTGACCCTTTTTAGTTGAGTGTTATTAGTATGATTGACTATGGTAAATATTTTGAGTTCAGAGTGTGGGATGGAGGTTCTGTCTATTTCATTGCGTCCAAAACGTTGAGATTGGTCTATTAATGTGGTTAGCTAGAGTTTTGAGGCCTTACATTAAGATTTGGTTGTTTAGGCAAGAAGTTAAGTTTTAGGCCTAACGGAGGCCGTGAGGGTATTTTCATCATTTAACTTTTTTCCGGAAATCAAACGATTTCATTGAGTCCGGAATGTCAAATTTAGTGAGATATCATGTTCAACTTATTTTTATCGGACCCCAAATGATTTCTATGGGTCTATCCGGAGACATTTTTCCTTGAGTTGAGATGTTAGTTTTTCAGGTTCTAGCGCAGGTACGGTAGACCATCGCGATCACAATGGTTGGACTCGCGTTCGCAATGAGTCGCCCTTCTTGTCTTCGCGATCATTTCCAGGGAGCTTGCGCTCGCGATGAGTTATCTTTGTGTTCCTCGTGATCGCTAGAGATAGTGGCTCGCGATCGCGATGAGTATTTTGCACCTGAACATAACCTAAATTTGGGATTCATCCCATTTTTATCATTTCCTCCATTTACACTTGATTTGAGCTTTAGAGAGGCGATTCTTGAAATTTTTCTTGGTAAAATTAGTGTGGGTAAGTTCCTTATCAACTCCGTACGTTTTCTTCAATTTTATCATTCGAAATACCTTTTAAATCTTAATTTCAATGTGGGTTTTGAGATTTCCACCCTAAGTTGAAAAATTGGTATTTTCATGAATTTAAGATGGTTTCTCGATTGATTTTAATGAGTTTTTCAACCACGAATTACTCTATGATGGTATATAATGTTTTTAAAAAAGAAATCTAATTTTACCCTTTCATTTTTTGAAGTGATTTTTGGACTATTTTACCCCTGATTCCTAATCTTGTCATTATAAATATCATTGAACTCCTTTTGATGAATTCTTTCCATTCCTTATAGTTGGAGATTCTTTCGGTGATTGTATGGTAGAGAGAGTGCCCTAATAGAGTTGTTTGGGTGAAGATTCAGGCTCCGAGATAGGTTTGACTATCCATCTTTTAGACTGAGATGATTAGTTAATCTTTCTTAAGAAATCAATTGTGAAATGATTTGGAGTGTGAATTTTAGAGGTTGGTAAGTGTTGACTTTCTTGTTAGCCCGTGTGGACTTATTTGTGGTGCTTAGCTTGTGTAGAGGTCTCGTGTGATACCCTTAATTGCATTTTGAGAACTTGTGATATTTGAGGATTTGGCCGAGAGAGGGATTGTGTTACCTATTTTAATATTTTGACATTGGAAAGCCCGAGTTAAGGGCTTGAATTGATATTTTATCATCCTAAAATAAAATAAATATTTTCTAAGTGGTAAAGATTGATTTCAAATGGATCCTTTTATTATTCCTATCATATGAAAATGTGTTTCATGACTTATTGAATTCGGAAACTTTGTACTTATCAGATCCTTGTTAAATTGAGTATGCCTTTGTATTGTATGTGTTGTGATGCGTTCATCCTCGTTCAACATATCATTGTTCACGGGAATATGAGAAAGTGCAGAAATACTATCTTTTGAGAAAGAAAATGAGACACCTTACATTTATTTTTTGGGATAATGCATAAGTACCTCCCTAGACTATGACCGAAATTCCAGAGACACACCTAAACTTAACTAGGGTCCTATTACCCCCCTAAACTAATTTAAAATGGAATAAATACACCACAAAAGCTGACATGGCATAGAGAGTGTGCACACTCTCTTGAAGGCAAGTGATGAATGCACAAATTGGACACATGTCATTTTTTATTGGAAACTTTATAATTAGTTAGTACACATATTTATTGACAATAAAACTTATATATATTTAATTATTTTTATTTCTTTCTTTGTAAAATATTTCTTTTCACTTTAAACTTTTTTTCTAATTAATTTATTATTTTTTCACTTTTAATTATTTTAAAAATATTATGTGTATTTTTTT
>JAJOOS010016156.1:0-19332 GCA_029582725.1 Solanum chiquidenum
TCATTCTACGGATGAACAGTACGGTCCGTAGATCAATCTATAGACCGTCAATGGCCACCGTGGTTCCACACTTGGTCAGATTTCCCTGATTTGCCTTACTTGCTGTTCTACGGTCACAATCTACGAAGCGTTAATGGACCTACGGTCCGTAGATCATTCAACACTCACACTCAGAAGTAACTTCACCTACAGTAAGTGCTCAGTACCATAAGCTTGCCCTTATTTTCACTGCTTAGACTCTCCAAACTAGATTCTAGGATCTCTATAGGACTTTCTTGGCTTGTAACGTAGGCTCAGGGTCAGATGTGGTACATTTTCATACTTCTTAGTGACTTTCTTCCCTCCTTGACATTACACTAGGCTTTCAACCTCTTTTTGCCCTATATTTGACATCCTACCACTTTACCTTCTTTCCCTTGATTTTCTTCAACCATGGATGTGACTTTAGACTTTGTAGATCTTATATTTTTCACTTTCATCCTTTTCTTGCGTTTTATTCTTTTCTTTAGCTTTCAACAAGTCACATCCTTTCCTCTTTTTTTTCTCTTTTTCAACTTCAAACTCTTTTCATACCCATTTCTCTTTCGATTTCCTCTTTCATAGCCACACTCAACTTATGGATTTTCCATTGGTTGAAGTGCACAATACCCGATGTTGGGTCAGGGCCAAGATTGAAGTTACTTTTTACATTAGCCACCCTCAACTTAGGCTTTTGGCCTAAGTCGATGTGCACATGTCCAAGGAGGAACCGGGGCCAACATAGTAGATTATGGGAAGGTGAGTTAGGGGTTTAGAAAGAAATGGTTTAATTAAGGTTCAAGGCATTTGGATCAAAAGGAGCATTTATTTCATTTGATTGGATTCTTCTTTTAGGCAATTTGTGGGCTTATCAGAACAAAGGCCTATGATCACTTCCTAGCCTCTAGAGTAGATTATCTTAGCCGGACTAACCAGGCAAGTTCTAGATTGACACAAAAACTGTTTGAACAATCAACTATTCTCACACACTCTAGACACATAGTTTCATTATCAGATTATCAGATTAGCCAGTTCAAGTTTTAGCTTAAGTCATGCCATCAGTTGGTTTATTATCATGTCAAACTCAGATCCAACACATTCAATTTATCTTAGCCTACAAATTCTAGCACACATCACAAAATTTGGACAGGTATCATTTTCTATAAGCCATCATGCTTCATTCTTTTTCATGCTTTCTACACATAGGATCCTAACACATGCCGGTTCAACAGAAATTAAACAGTCTCTTTAGGAGCATTTATGAGTTGGGTTACTCCGACTTCACCCTATCACTCACAATCCATTTACCCCACCCCCAACAAAAATTAGATGTGATTGTCCCCAATGCATACAAAAACAGTAAAACATAATGGATTAGATGGTGCAAACCTGTGACGTATAGCACCGAAGACTCATCAAGAAATGGGTGGGTCTAGTTTCTCGGAGCCCGCTGGAACAATAGTTAGGTCACCCTCAGTAGTGCCCATATCATCCATCATAGCACCCTCAGTAGTTCTTGCATTCACTCTAACCGCACCATCAGTAGTGCACACATCGTCCCTCACAACAGGCGGGACCTCTATAACTGGGGCAGAACTCGATGCCCCTGCAACACTATCACGCACCCTCTGCTGGCGCAACTCTTCATCTAAAATTGAAGCCTTTCTAGCTTCCTTCTCCTACCTACGCTATCTTTTTTGGGCTTTTTTCTCCTCAGTGCGGCTAGAACGGTGTCTCTTACCTTTGGTACGTGCAGGTTCGGGCTCCTTCTCGGCTGTCCCACTGAATAAAACATCCAGCACCGTATCATCAGTTAATGCAGTAGGTGCAGCTTGAGGCTCAACTGCAGGGGTGGCAAGAATGACATCAACATCGAACCGAAGACTGGCTAACTCGGTCTGAAAAGAGGATAGATCAATGGTCGGGACCGGTCGCTCAAGGACTCTTAATTCAAAGGCATCGAGGTGCTTATTACCGACCTGGACCTTCCGGTCCATCATGCTATCCATCCTTCGCTCCATTCTAGCCTCGAACTCGGCTATCGACTTTTGCATCCAAAGCTGGATGTGGTGCAGCAGCGTGGCCATCTGGTCCTCTAATTTCTGTACTCTGGCCAATGGGACAACAGCAGCCCCTGACGGTGGTGTGGACCTGGATGAGCTAGGAGCCCTACTAGCGGTCTGAGAAGAGCAGTCCGGGACAATATCGGTGTGGTCTGGTCTAATTGGGTCACCGCCTTGTGCCTGCTCTACCGTGTTCGCAAGATCTGCGCCCAAGAGAGGTATCTCAACCTGGGGCTCTCTGCTAGGTGCCACCACATTTGCCCCATCTCGAATGAGGCCTATATCCAAAGTCCCAGTAGGGTGGATCAATCTATCACAGTGCCAGATCGGCACTCTAGAGTCCCTGCACAAATGAAAAATCAAACATGGAAAGGGGTAAGTAGTAGAGGTCTTGAATGCCCTCTCGTGAATCTCTGCTAGTAGCATGCGGGCAAAGTCAAACTCCAATACTGATACTAATGCTGCAACTATGACGGCTCTATCCCATGTGAGTTGGTTGTCAGCTTTTGTAGGAGACACCTTGTTTCACACCAGAAACCAGAAGAACTTGGCCGCAAAGTTTAATGTGGCCTTTCGAATACCCAACCGTGGTGCGGTGACCCACTCTGCACACTCGCCATCTGCAGCAATATGTTTAGCTAACCATAGTGTAACAGCCTCTCGCTGCTCAACATTTCTCTGGAAAGCTCTGCCCCTCATAATGTTCCATCGATAATCAAACTCTACTGTGTTCAGTGGCCAAGAGTGACCAGTTGTAGGGTCATAGAGAAATTGGCTGATGGTGGCATGTGAGATGTCCACCAGACAACCTCAAACCATAGTGGAAGTGAGAGGATCCTGGGTTGTGGGCTTGGACTGCTTGGAGATCGAACCTCGGAGAGTGGCAGCAAAGGAGGTGTAGAACTCCCGCACAATCTCCTCGCTGCAAGTCCCTGGGTCTCAGGCCATCTAGTCACACTTGTGAAGTTTAAAAAGCTGGTGGATGTTAGGGACAGTGTGCAAGCTCCCCATGAGGACTCTGTGCTCCTCTGTAATAAGTCGGGCCATCTTCTCTTTGTCATTTTTCATCTTGGCATCCTGATAAATTTGCCATTGGCCCTCAACACACCATCTATTTGGCTCGCCATCCACTGGAGTAGGGTCATCATTATGTGGTGCTGGTACTGACTCCGAGCTAGTGGCCTCATCAGACGAGGTTGCTTGTTCATTTTTGTTGGGCCCTGTGGCTGATTTAGAAATGGAACCTGAAGCATGGATAGACTTGGAGCCTGAAGCATGGCTAGACTCTGAGCCCGAAGCATGGGCAGACTCAGAGCCGTACGTAGACCCATTCTCTGAACTGGAAGCAACCCCAGTTGGTGACCCGATCAGTGTGTGCTCCTCATCAGACTGGGAGACAGTAACTACGTTGGGAATCACCTTTCGAGGGGTGCCTCTGGTGACTCATGGTGCAATGGGAAAGGTCCTTGTGTTGGGAGGAACGTATGTTGGATCCGTCTCCACATCGTTATCTTTGTCGATTAACCTGAAGCTAGGGGCAAAAGATTTTGACTTGCCCTAATTTGTATAGGTGACTAGTTTCTTGGGTGCCATAGTACCTGTGGAAGAGTAATTAGTACCAAAAATAACTAAACACACACTCAGAATAATGTTAGAACTAAAGACGAACAACATCAAAGACCCAAAAAAAATTCAGACAGTGCCTACAGTGGGGACATATGGTCCGTAGACTGATCTACGGTCCGTGGAACCCTTCCATGGATCAAAGGACCAACAATATTGGTCGCAGATGGAAACCACGGATGTACAGATCTACGGACCGTTAGTTCACCTCCGTGGTTTCACACTTGGTGAAATTTTCAAGTGCTTCCAACCACGGACCTTATCTATGGTCTGTGATTGATCTACGGTCCGTAGTGGGGTCTCGAGGATTGGATTTGTGCCAGGTTTTAGACATGCTTAAATGACAAGCCCACATATTTGACCATTTTTAACAGTATACTAGTTTAACCATGCATTTCAACATTTAATCATGCTAGTTCATCATTCTAAGGGTTCCAATTATGCAATTTGATAATTATTTCATACAAGATTCAGAACCCTAAGTCGAAACTTACATATAGACTAGCATTTAGACAGGTTTAACACACTATCAAGGCACCACAATCACAATCTATCGTCCCAAGGGTTTTATTACTTACATTTTAGCATGCAATTACATACATTTAATTACCCAAGGTCAAGACCCGACTCCCGACTTTCTATATTCAATCTATGAACCAAAATTCAAAGTGAGGGAGAAATTCTATTACCTTACAAGAAACGAGGAGTGGTGTGATTGTGTGATGACACTAAGCTTTGCAATACCACACTAATCGTCTAGTTGCACGGAACCCGTACACCGGACCTTGTGGGAGGTTTGGGGATGAGTGGAGTTTTGGAGAGGAAAGGGAATTTAGGATTTTGGGGAAGAGAAAGGGAAGCTTAATTGGGGAGTGATGGAGTGATTATGGAGTGATTTAAGGGATTTGGGGAGTTCAGAAACGGTTTGGGAGTAAATGGAGGGAAGTGGGAATGAATTTGAAAGGTGGGATTTTTAAATAGGAGTGTCCGGGTCGGGTCGGTCCAATCTAGGGTTAGGACCTACGAGACCCCGCTGACGGCCCGTAGGTCTTTCGATGGTCCGTCAGTTGGGAACGTAGATCTCCTTTTACACAAAAGAATTTAAACACTTACCTGGGATCTACGGACACCATTAACGGTCCGTGGATTGATTGATGGACCGTCGATGGGGTCCGTAGACCTCTGCACCAGACCATTTTCTGTAGATTTTTCCTAGCGCACCTGCACATAGCAACCATTAGGATATTCTTTTTACATTTTTTGGACACTTCTTAGACCGGACCCTATGCTAATTCTAGCCAACACTAATACAAAACTAAAACACCTATCTAAATTAATGCAGAGAATCAGCTAAACAAGGAAAACTACTAGATGGAAAACAAGAACCTATCGTTGGCTAGATTGTTCATATTGGGTTCCTCCCAAGCAACGCTTGATTTAACGTCGCGGCACGACGCAAGCCTCTTGATTACTCAGACTTCATCAAAAACATAGGCCTCAACAACCTCTTGCACATTTCCTGCATTTCCCAGATAGATCTTGATCCTTTGCCCGTTTATTATGAACCTTGTGCCTTCACTGTTCTCAAGCTCAACCACTCCATGGGGGAGCACTTTTGTGAGCAAAAAAAGGGCCGGTCCATTTGGATTTGAGTTTGCCCGGAAAAAAGCGCAACCTAGAGTTGAATAGAAGCACAAGATCACCCACAACAAATTCTCGCTTTTCAATTCTTTGATCATGATACCTCTTCATCTTCTCTTTGTACAAGGCTGAACTTTCATAAGCTTTTAGGCGAAACTCATCAAGCATATTCAAGTCATTCATTCTTTGATTAGATGTGGTGCCCCAATCCAAATTTAGTTTCTTCATCGCCCACAAAGCCTTATGCTTTAGCTCTACCGGTAAATGGCAAGACTTCCCATATACAAGTTGGTAAGGAGACATACCTATGGGGGTCTTGTATGCAGTGCGATAAGCCCATAGAGCATCATCAAGCTTCCTTGACCAATCCATTTTGTTAGCATTCATAGTCTTTGCCAAAATCTATTTGATCTCTCTGTTGGACACTTCAACTTGCCCACTAGTCTGTGGATGATAAGGAGTGGCTACATTGCGGCGGACATCATATTTCTTAAGTAGCGCCTTGAACAACTTATTACAAAAGTGGGAACCTCCATCACTGATAATCTCCCTCGGTGTACCAAATCTGGAGAAGATATTCTTTTTCAAGAATGTGGTGACACTTTTACCTTCATTGTTGGGGAGCGCAACTGCTTCCACCCACTTCGATACATAATCTACCGCAACAAGAATATACTTCATCCCATGTGAACTCACAAATGGATCCATAAAATCAATTCCCCATACATCAAACAACTCTATCACCAATATAGGATTCATAGGATGCTCTTGCCTCTTGGAAATCCCTCCTTCTCTTTGGCAACGATCACAAGACTTGGCGAAATCATGAGCATCTTGGTGGATGGTAGGCCAGTACTACCCACACTGCAAAATCTTATGCGCAGTCCGAATACCACTATGATGCCCACCAACAGGCGATGAATGACATGCTTCAAGTACACTCAACATCTCAACCTCGGGCACACATCGATGAATAATCCAGTCAGCGTAACTACGATACAAGTAAGGCTCATCCCAAAAGAATTTCTTCACATCATGCATAAACTTTTTCCTTTGGTGAAAAGACAAATCCGGGGAAATCAAATTGCTTGCCAAATAATTAGCAAAGTCTACGAACCAAGGAATCAGATCATGAGAAGCAGTCAATACCTGTTCATTTGGAAAAGCATCATCAATTTCATCCCTATCACCAAGCTTTAGCATAGCCTCTTCCTCTAATCTGGACAAGTGATCGGCAACTTGATTTTAGGTCCCCTTTCTATCTTTAACCACAAAATCAAACTTTTGCAGCAACAATACCCATCTAATCAACCTCGGTTTTGCATCCTTCTTCGCCATCAAATACCTCAATGCAGAATGGTCAGTATGCACTATGACCTTAGTACTAAGCAAGTAGGATAGAAATTTCTTGAATGCGAAAACCACCGCAAGAATTTCTTGTTCAGTCAAAGTATAATTCTTCTGGGCCACATTTAGAGCTTTGCTAGCATAATAAATAGGGTGAAGAATATTTAGCTCCTCTGTCCTAATACTACACCAAGCACCACGGCACTCGCATAGCATATTACTTCAAACGGTTGTCCCCAATCCGGTGAAATAATGATAGGTGCAATTACCAACTTCTCCTTCAACTCTCCAAATGCTCTTAGACAAGCATCATCAAAATCAAACTTATACTCCTTTTCGAGCAGTTTGCACAATGGATGTGCAATTTTAGAGAAGTCCTTGATGAACCTTCTATAGAAACTTGCATGCCCAAGAAAACTTCTAACACCTTTTACAGAGATAGGTGGTGGAAGATTCTCTATTACTTCTACTTTTGCTCTATCAACCTCAATGCCCTTCTCAGTTCGGTGACCTAGAACTATCCCTTCTTTTACCATAAAGTGGCACGTCTCCCAATTTAGCACCAGATTGCAGTCTTCACACCTTTTAAGCACCTCAGCCAAATGATCCAGGCATTGATCAAAAGAGTCACCTACCATAGAGAAATCATCCATGAATACTTCAATAGTGTCCTCCACCATATCAGAAAATATCGACATCATACAACGCTGGAAGGTCGCTGGAGCATTGCACAACCTAAATGGCATCTGTTTGAAAGCAAAAGTCCCATAAGCCCAAGTGAAGGTGGTCTTCTCTTGGTCTTCAAAAGCTATAAAAATTTGATTGTAGTCCGAATACCCATCAAGAAGACAATACCAACCCTTGCCTGCAAGTCTATCCAACATCTGGTCCATGAATGGCATAGGAAAGTGGTCCTTCTCTGTCCACACATTCAACTTCCGGTAGTACATGCAGACTCTACATCCGGTCACGAGCCATATTGGAACAAGCTCATTTCTCTCATTTGGAACCACAGTAATACCACCCTTTTTAGGCACACACTACACAGTACACACCCAACTGCTATCTGCAATGGGGTAAATAACTCTGACATCCAACCACTTGATGATCTCCTTTTTAACTACCTCTTGCATAGGTGGATTTAATCGTCTATGGTGCTCGACACTGGGCTTGTGATCTGGCATGAGTTGGATTTTGTGAGAACAAATACCGAGAGGAATCCCAATAATATCCATAATAGTCCACCCAATAGCTCGCTTGAACCTCTTTAACACAGTCACCAAGCACTCTACTTGTCTTGCATTTAAATCTGTCGCAATGATGACCGACAAAGTATTATCTCTACCCAAGAATACATACCTCAAATGCGATGGTAGAGCCTTAGGCTCCAATTTCAGTGCCTCTACAATAGATGGTCTCGCTGGTGGAGACTCACGATTCTTCATGTCTAACTCATACTTCTTTGGTTTTGACCGATATTCGCACCTATCAAGTGCAGCTACAAACTCATCATATTCTTCAATACCACACTTCCAAAATTCATCATAACTGCTGCTAGTGCCTCGACACCTAGTCACTCTTCAATTTGGACTTCTGGTCCACTCTCAACTCTGTAAGTTATAGCAGATACCATTTGGGGCTCATCACTCTGCTTCATGGACCTACAAATATTGAAAGTTTCTTCTTCATTGTTCAATCTGCCCCTTCTCCATATCAACTAATGCAGGCCCTGTGGCAAGGAATGGTCTCCCACGGATGATGGGAACCTCAAAATCAACCTCACAGTCAAGAATAACAAAATCCGCCAGAAAGATGAACGACTCCACTTTCACTAGCACATCATGGAGTACACCAATGGGCCTTTTTACGATTCAATAGGCCATGACTAACCGCATCGTAGTAGGCTTTGGATCCCCTAGACCCAACTTCTTATAAATAGACAATGACACGAGGTTGATGCTAGCACCAAGATCACACAATGCCTTAGCAAAGTGTACCAACCCTATAGTACATGGAATCGTGAAAGCACCAGGATCTTCCTTTTTCTGTACAAGAGACCTTGTAGCAATAGCGCTACAATGCTGCAATCTATCATCATCTTCAAAACTCACAGACCTTTTCTTTGTCACCATATCCTTCATAAACTTCGCATATCCAGGCATTTGCTCCAAGGATTCTATCAACGGAACGTTGATGGGAAGCTGCTTCAACATAGTAATAAACCTGCGATATATACCATCTTCAGTCTTCTTCACTAACCTCTATGGAAGGTGGAGGTCTAGGTATGGGGACCATTTTCTAAGATATCTCCGTTTCTTTCTCTGTCGCATTCTCATACTCTTGTCTAACTTCTACCACATCATCTTCTTTTCTTATCTCAATATCCACCACAGACGGCATAGGTGGATGAATGGTTTGCTTACCCCCTCGAGTAGTAACTGCCATACAATGACCATCATTCTTTGGATTCTGGATGGTGTTGCTAGGAAGAGTGCCAGGTTGACGTGGATTCACTATAGTAGACAACTGAGACATCTGCTGCTCTAGATGCTTTATTGACACTACATGGGCATCAACCTTTTGACCAATACCAGACAAGTCGTTTCTCATCTCCTTCACATTCTCATCAGTTACATCAAACCTTCTCATCATCTTCTGCATCATATCTTCAATACGCGCCATATTGCCTCCAGCTTCCCTAGTACCAGATTCCCAATTTTGAGGGGGAACATAAGGTCCAACCCGATTGTTTCTGTTGCCATAGTTGTTCCGGTTGTAGTTGTTGTCGCGATTGAAGTTCCCATCCTTGGCATATTGACCCTCTCAGCTGTAATTGCCATAGTTTCGATCTTTGTTTCCTTGACCTTGGCGCCAGTTATCCGTGTTGGATCCTTGGACGTTTGTTCGGAAACCCCCATTTGATCATTCACCGCATAAGCATCCTCTTCATAGTAACACTCTTCAACTTGTGGTGGAGTTCTAGTCAAGTAGGTCACAACATTTACTTTTTCCGCACTTCCGCTCACATGATTCAATACCAACCCCAATTCGGTCCTCATCTGAGCCATGTCTTCACGAATCTCATCCGCTTACCGGTTGTTTGTAGTGTCAACGACAAATGTATTTCTCCCAGTATCCGACCTCCTAGTGCTCCATGCTTTATTATTGCAAGAGATCTTCTCTAGTTTTTCTGTAATCTGTGCGTATGTGCACTCACCATATGATCTTCCAGCAATAGTATCAAGCACTGCTTTATTGTTGTCATCCTGACATCGATAGAAATATTGCTTTAGTGACTCATCATCAATACGGTGGTTCGGAACACCTCTTACAAACGCAGTGAATCTGTCCCAAGAGCTACTCACAGACTCTCCAGGTAATGCCACAAAATTGTTGACCTTATCTTTGTGATTGAGCTTCTTGGACATTGGATAATATCTTGCTAAGAATACATCCCTCAGTTGGTCCCATGTATAGATTGAGTTATAAGGGAGCTCAGTAAACCATACAGCAGTATCATCTTTTAGTGATAGAGGGAACACTCGCAATCCGATGACATCCATATCTAAGTCTAGTCGACCTACACAACTTTTGCAAACCACCCTTAGCTTGGTTATGTGAGCATGTGGGTCTTCTGATGGCGACCCAAAGAATAAGCCCCTCGCTGTAAGCATCTACATCAAGTTATTGGTCACTACAAATGTGTGCCCAGAGGCAAAGGGGGGTAGTACAAGAGGTCCATCTGAGTTAGAAATATTGACGTTACCTCAATAGTTGTCATACAGTCGTGGGCCTGGTGGACCCTGCATCCTCAATGCATCTCCCAATTGATTTTCAGCTGGAAACTAGTTGCCCCACCAACTACCATCGGAGATTGCAACTCAATGTCATCACCTAGATTGCCTCTAATAGGATTAACTTGAACTCCTTCATTGTTCATTCTTTGCAAAGTTTGGTTCAACTCTGGATCGTAAGGAGTAAGTGGTTCACCCTGGCTCCGTGTACTTGGCATACACTAGAGTCAGAACTTGAGAGAGACAAAAACTAAAAGAAAAATTAGGAAATATTTTTACTAAAGTTCAATAATGTAGTTAAAATAAATCTAAAAGCCAATTTCCCCGGCAGCGGCGCCAAAATTTGATACGCTCAAATTACACCTCTTTTCAGAAGCATAAGCCATCGTTATCAAGTAAAGAACCCAACTTGTAGGTTGGGGTCAATCCCACGAGGAAAATGGTTTGGATTTAACTCTATTCGGCAATTATATTCGTTTACTCAAATTACTTCTAGAAACAAGTAATTAAAGGGGGGGGGGGGTAATTTGTGAAACAACTTGTAAGCATTCAGTAAGTAATCAGTAAACAAAAGTCAAATTTGGTTGTTATCAAGATGAGAGAATTAACTAGGGTGTACATGTTCCCCACAAGCTCATAACGCAGTAATTCTAGTAATAGCAATCATTTCCTAGTGTACTACATGCAAAGTGATAAGTTAGGTATCTCTAAATCCTTGGTCCGGCATCTATAGAATTTCACCCCGCACCTTGGTCCGGCTACATTTGTATAATTTACTAACCTTTACCTTTACCTCATATTAGACATCACATCGATGTTTGGCTTAGTTATTACTTCGCACCAATTGACACTAGACCATTAGATAGTATCACACTAAATCTATGTTGATAATTCTTTTCTTGTTGATTACCTCCTTGGTCTGGTAAGTAGAAACAAGGTGAGTTCTAACGTTTGCAACCGCTAAAAAGACTTCTAACCGAAAGAATTATCATTGAATGAAAAACACTATTCAAGAATTGCTTATTTACTATTCATACTTTGTTAATCGCTCATGGTTCCCACAACCCTAGTTGTGGAGTTTAGTTACCCATAATCATATGAACACAATTCATTGTTTTAGATGAAAAAATTATGAACTTACGTAATTGAGAATAACAAACCCAGAATTTAAACTTGAATTTCAAAACCAAATTCTTCAAAACCAACTTAGGAAATAAATAATTGCTAAAGTTGCAACTTAATCTCCCAAGCCAAAAACTAGAATTAAAATAATAAAGTCTAATCTCCAAAAATGAGGTTTACATCCCCTATTTATAGAAATCAAGTCCTAAATTAAAAGGGAAACAAAATAAGGAAAGTTTGTTCAGGCACGCGTCTTCATTCCACGAGACTGACTCACGGACCGTCAATGTATCTACGGTCCGTGAGTCCCTTCCGTCAGCCAGGACTTAGAAAATATTTCAGCTTCCGAAAATTAGCTTCTCTGATGCAAACGACGAGACACCAGTACAGATCGTAGATCGATCTACTGTCCGCCAATCCCTCTCCGTAGCTCCACACTTAGAACCTTCAAAAATCAGGAACTGGAACCCTTGCAGTATCATTCTATGGATCAA
Source organism: Solanum chiquidenum (assembly GCA_029582725.1). Classification (NCBI taxonomy): domain Eukaryota; kingdom Viridiplantae; phylum Streptophyta; class Magnoliopsida; order Solanales; family Solanaceae; genus Solanum; species Solanum chiquidenum. Next base: position 12,103 of record JAJOOS010016156.1, read on the forward strand.
CAGTACGGTTCGTAGATCAATCTACGGACCGTCAATGGCCACCGTGGTTCCACACTTGGTCAGATTTCCCTGATTTGCCTTGCCTGCTGATCTACGGTCACAATCTACGGAGCGTCAATGGACCTACGGTCCGTAGATCACCTCCGTAGATGCCCTTTTCTGTATTTCTTTCAGCTGTCTGTGTACTTCCACGCCTAAACATATTTCCTGCAAAACATGATAAAAACACATAACAAACAATACAAACAGGCCCTAGACACACACAATTCTTAAGTGAAATGTATTAAAAATACCGTAAACTCACGGTATATCAGTTGTATAGCCTCAAACTTTCCCAAGGTATGCGACAACCTTACCAAAAAATACATAGAAATAAACTCCCCACTTCCACTTAGGTATGGGCATCCTCTGAGTTATACCTCCAGGCATTTGGTGTTCATACTTCACTTACTGACAATTCAAACACCGAGATATAAAATCTACTATGTCCCTCTTCATCGACACCACCAATAATGCTGCTTCAAGTCACGATATATCTTAGTAGCCCCTGGATGAATAGAGTACCTCGAACTATGTGCCTCCTCCATAATTAGTCTAGTCAAATCACCTATCCGAGGAGCACAAATACGACCTTTTATCCTCAAGACTCCCTCACTATCAAGAAATGAATACTTGGCTTGTCCTTTTGAAACCTTGTCTCAAATCTTACATAAATCACCATCATCAAACTGTTGACTTCGAATTTACTCCAACAAGGATGATCTAGCCTCCACATAAGACAAAACTTTACCAGATTCTGAAATATCAAGTCTCACAAAGCTATTGGCCAAGGACTGGACATCCCTGGCTAAAGAACGCTCGCCAACCTATAACAAGGCTAGACTACCCATACTTACCGCCTTTCGACTCAAGGAATCTTCTACCACATTTGCCTTGCTCGGATGATAAAGAATAGTCATGTCGTAGTCTTTGAGCAACTCCAACCATCTCCGCTACCTCAAATTGAGATCCCTCTGATTGAATATATATTGGAGACTACGATGATCAGTGAACACCTCACAATGTACCCCATAAAGGTAATGCATCCAAATCTTCAATGCAAACACTACAGCCACTAACTCCAAGTCACGAGTAAGGTAGTTCTTCTTGTGAATTTTCAACTGCCTCGAAGAGTAAGCTATCACCTTCCCTTATGCATCAATGCACAACCAAGACCAATCTGAGAAGCATCACAGTATACAATAAAACCCTCTCCCTCCACAGTAGAGTTAAGATCGGAGTTGTAGTCAATAAAGTCTTGAGCTTTTGGAAACTCACCACACACTCGTCAGACCACTGAAAAGTCAATTCCTTCTGGGTCAACCTAGTTAATGGGGATGCAATGGATGAGAACCCCTCTACAAATCGTCGATAATAACCTACAAGGCCTAAGAAACTCTGAATCTTAGTAACTGAAGTTGGTCTGACCCAATCTCGAACTGCCTCAATCTTCTTAGGATCCACCATAATACCTTCCTTGGACACTACATGTCCCAAGAATACTACAGAACTAAGCCAAAACTCACACTTTGAAAACTTTGCATATAATTTCTTCTCCTTTAAAATCCCAAGAACAATTCTCAAATGATGCTCGTGTTCCTCCTTACTGCGGGAGTATATCAATATATCATCTATGAAAACAATAACAAAGGAATCCAAGTACGGTCTGAACACTCCATTCATCAAGTCAATAAAAGTTGTTGGGCATTAGTCAATTCAAAAGACATCACCAAAAACTCGTAATGGCCATAACGTGTCCGAAAAGCTGTCTTAGGGATATCCTCTGCCCTAACCTTCAACTGATGGTAACCAGATCTCAAGTCAATCTTGGAGAAAACTGAAGCACCTTGCAATTGATCAAATAAATCATCAATACGAGGTATCAAGTACTTATTTCTGATGGTGACCTTGTTCAACTGCCGATAGTCAATACACATATGCATAGATCCATCTTTCAACTTCAAAATAACACTGGAGCACCCCCAAGGAGATACACTCGATCTAATAAAACAATTGCTCAACAAATCCTTCAATTGTTCCTTCAACTATTTCAATTCTTCCGGTGACATACGATAAAGAGGAATGGAAATAGGATGAGTGTCTGGTTCTACGTCAATACAAAATCAATATCACTATCAGGAAGAAAACTTGGTAAATCTGTCGAAAATACCTTTGAAAATTCAGTCACCACTGGAACAGACTCAAGCATAGAGGTCTCAACACTAGTATCTCGAATGTGCGTCAAGTAAGCCAAACATTCTCTCTATACCAAGTGACGAGCCTTAAGAAATGATATTACCCCTTTAGGAGGGTGACGAAGAGAACTTCTCCATTATACTATAGGAATTCCAGGCATAGATAATGTAATTGTCTTGACATGATAATTTAAAATTGCGTGATGAGCAGATAACCAATCCATGCCAAAAATCACATCAAAATCTACCATATCTAAGACTTTTGGATCTGCGTGAGTGTCATATTCTATCAAGGTAACTATACATAATTGATACACCTGATCTACCACTACAGAATCCCAAACAGGAGTAGAAACATGTACGGGCAAATTAAGAGACTCATATAATGTATCCAGACTCTAAGCAAAATATGTGGACACATAAGAATAAGTAGAGCATGCATCAAATAATACAATAGTTGGTCCATGACAAACCAAAATAATACCTGTGAGAAAAGCATTTGAAGCCTCAGCCTCTTCTTCCGGTGCCATACGATAAAGAGGAATGGAAATAAGATGAGTGTCTGGTTTTACGTCAATACAAAAATCAATATCACTATCAGGAGGAAGACATGGTAAATCTATCGGAAATACCTTTGAAAATTCACTCACCACTGGAACAGACTCAAGCATAGGGGTCTCAACACTAGTATCTCAAATGTGCGTCAAGTAAGCCAAACATTCTCTCTATACCAAGTGACGAGCCTTAAGAAATGATATTACCCCTTTAGGAGGGTGACGAAGAGAACCTCTCCATTATACTATAGGAATTCCAGGCATAGATAATGTAACTATCTTGTCATGATAATTTAAAATTGCGTGATGAGCATATAACCAATCCATGCCAAGAATCACATCAAAATCTACCATATCTAAGACTTTTGGATCTGTGTGAGTGTCATATCCCATCAAGGTAACTATACATAATCGATACACCTGATCTACCACTACAGAATCCCAAACAGGAGTAGAAATATGTACGGGCAAATTAAGAGACTTATATAATGTATCCAAACTCTAAGCAAAACATGTGGACACATAAGAATAAGTAGAGCATGCATCAAATAATACAATAGTTGGTCCATGACAAACCAAAATAATACCTGTGAGAAAAGCATCTGAAGCCTCAGCCTCTGGCCTATCCGAAAAAGCATAACAGTGAGTACGAACGCCCTCAGACTGTGAACCTCCACGACCACCACCTCGACCAGAAGGAGAACCACCTCTACTTGAATGAGAACCACCTCTGCCACTCTATACACCTCCCCTAGTTAGAGGTTGTGCAACCCTGAAAGTCGAAGTTTGAGAACCCTGATGTAATCACCCGCGTCTGGTCCTAGGGCAATCTCTCACAAAGTATCCCATATCACCACACTAAAGAAAAAACCCTACAATACGTAGGCTGATGAGAGGAACTTGAATGACCAGAATGTCCTCCACGGCCTACAGGTCTAGAAGATGAACCCTCTGAAGAATGCACCGAACTCAAAGAACTATGCCCAGCATAACCAGCCTCAGACGCTGGTATAGCAGCATGCTAGATTGAGAGTGAGCACCCCTCCCTAACTAACCTCGACTCTTAGGTGGAGCACCACCATTATCACCTGAATGACGGGTCATGTTGCCCTCACGCTGCTCAAATCCCTCACGTCGTATCATCTCCAACTCCTTAGCAGCATCTACCACCTTCTGGAATGGAACACCAGAAGTAGGAACCTGAGAAATTCCCAAATGAATCGTAATAATCAGCCCCTTAAAAAACCTTCTCACTCTCTCAGCCTCTGTGGGAAGTATCATCGAAGCATGCTTAGCCAAGGCATGGAATTTACGCTCATACTCTGCGACTGACATACCATCTTGCTGCAAGCCCTCGAACTTGGCCCTCTTACGCTCCCTCTCACTACGTGGAACAAACTTGGCTAGAAGTACCTGAGTAAACTGAGTCCATGATAGTGGAGGGGATCCAACTGGCCTACTACTAATATAATCCCTCTACCACTGCTTGGCAGAGCCAGTCATCTGAAACGCTGTATAGTCAACACCATGAGACTCCACTAATCCAAGATTATGCAACCTCTCATGACAACTAACAATAAATTCATATGCATCCTCAGTTAAGTCACCAGTATAAGTCGGAGGATTCTTTAATCGAAACCTCCTGAACATCTTTTCTTCATTAACGGTCATGGAAGTCCTGTTCGCCAAGTGTGATGCAATATCTTGCAATTCCATACTATCTAAACGGGGAACTATAAAAGCAGCTAGCTGAGTCCTGGGAGTTTGAGAATCTGGAGCAACTATCGGATTTGGAGTCTGACCTCCAACAGGGGTCTGTGAGGCATCAGAGGTGACAGACAAAGTTCCCGCCTGAGCCATCCTGTAACACCCCAGATTCGTGAAGGAAAAATTTGTAAAATTTTCATATCTGGCAGCTGCCCTGAGAGGACATGTTGAGAGCTTGTGTGATCGACTTCAAGGGTAGATGGGATGACCACCTTCCTCTTATAGAGTTAGCCTACAACAATATCTACAATTCCAACATTCAGATGGCCCCTTATGAGGCATTGTATGGGCGTAGATGTAGATCTCATGTTGGCTGGTTTGAAGTAGGTGAAGCAGCATTGATAGGGCCAGATTCAGTCCTCTATGCTATGGAAAAAGTGCAACTCATCAGAGATAGACTTAAAATAGCCCAGAGTCGCCAGAAGTCTTATGCAGATGTGAGAAGAAGGAAATTAGAGTTCCAAGTTGATGATTGGGTTTTTCTGAAAGTGTTACCTATGAAAGGGGTGATGAGATTTAGCAAGAAAGGGAAGCTCAGTCCCAGATATGTAGGCCCTTACAAGATCTTGAAAAGGATTGGGAAAGTGTCTTACGAGTTAGAGTTGCCAACAAATTTAGCAACAGTGCATCCAGTCTTTCACATCTCACTTTTGAAGAAGTGTGTGGGGGATCCAGCATCCGTGGTTCCATTAGAGAGCGTGGCGGTGAAAGATAGCCTTTCTTATGAGGATGTACCAGTAGAGATTCTTGATCGTCAGGTTAGAAGATTGAGAAACAAGGACGTCGCTTCAGTCAAGGTTTTGTGGAGGAGTCAGTCCGTAGAGAGAGCTACTTGGGAAGCAAAAGCAGCCATGAAGTCCAAGTATCCTCACCTCTTTCTTTCTGATCCTACTTCAGCTTGAGGTAATAGTTCCTTTTCAGGTTTTCAGTCGTTCAGGCATCAGCTCAGTCTTAGAATCATGTTCCTTCAGTTGTACTTGCATTTTCAGCATTTTTTCATGTGTTTGGAACTCAGTTCAGTTAGAAATCCAGTCACAGTGTTTAGTGGTAGGGATTGCAGCCCTCTCCCTCCTTTTTCAGCTAGTTTAGTCTTCATTCGAGGACGAATGTTTCCAAGGGGGATATAATGTAACACCCCAGATTCGTGAAGGAAAAATTTGCAGAATTTTCAGATTTGGCAGGTGCCCAATCCGCATCAGGAGTTGGACAACTTTTATGTCAAGGGTGTTTTTGTCTTTTCCCACTCTTCTTTTAAGTCCTAAATTAAAAGGGTTTTAGTTAGTCATTTAAAATCCTAGAAACCTAACTAGAACTTACCTAAGTCATTTAATTAACTAAAACAAAAGAAAGGAAGAGGGTAGAGAGAGGGGCGGCCGAAACCCTAGCAAAATCCTAGCCGCCGCCGGAGAACGCTAGAAAGTCGCCGGAAAGGTCAAATCCAGCCCTAGTTGATAGTTTTTCGTGGAGATTTCATCACCAGGTATGTTGGATTTCTTTAATGGGTCCCTTTCGCCCATTAGATCCCTATAATTCAGATGATTCTTGATTCCGTGCTATGAATGGAATTAGGGTTCTTGAACGTTTCTTGATTATTGGGTTCTTAGCTGTTAGAATGATCCAAATCAGATTAGTATGTTAATATTCAGTTTATTGCATGGATTCCAGAACCCTAGCTATGTATTTATTTAGTTCTTGAATTACACATGCTAGATCAGATATTTCAGTTATTCAGTTATACATGCTTCAGTTATTAATGCATCAATATCAGTTTAATTGTTGCATTCTCAGTTTGTATGTTCATTTTGATCTATCCAACAACATACAGAAATTCAGTCATAATATGTTAATTACTTAATCCATTGGGAGTAGCATAATACTAAGTTGGACTAGGGTTCAGCGTACCCAAATAGTCCCAGAACTACTAGCCACGTAGGTTGTAAGTGCCCTCGGTGGGCATCATTTTAGTGATCACGCCAGCATGCCTCTATACCTCTGGCAGGGTATATTCGGTCCTCTCGATGGGGCGTATACATCGGACTCCACATTTAGCTCATGTGGTTTTATTATCGGTTATTAGTAGCTCCCACAGTTCAGTAAGATCCTATTGCATTGACCATTTATCAATATATCCAGTATTCAGTTTCAGCATGTATAAATTGGTCACTGCATTCAGTTATCTCAGCATTCAACATCTATATCATGTTCAGATTATGTCATTGCTTATTTGCTTTGTTCAGTTATATGTTATTTCAGTTGTATACTATCCTGCATGCTCAGTACCTTCCAAGTACTGACGCATACTCTGCGTTACATCTTCTCGTGGTGTAGGTTCAAGTTCTCAGCATCCAGATCATGCTTAGATCGATTCCCGGTCTTCAGTTCAGCAGCATCAGTGGTGAGTTCTCATTCTTCGAGTTCTAGTGACATGTTTATCTTTATCGCTTTTAGTCTGTAGTTTCAGTTTTGCTAGATCTATGGGGCATGTTTTAACATTTCTAGTCAGTTTAGAGGCTTATTTCAGACATAGTTAGATTCAGCTTAGTATTGAGTTAATATTTTCTTTGTATTAAACTCATTAGTTTTCATTCATTTCAGATTTATTTATGATTATAGCTTCCGCATTAGTTTATTATCTTTAGTATGCTCATGATCATGCCAGCAGGGTTAGCTTGGGA
>JAJOOS010016157.1:0-25420 GCA_029582725.1 Solanum chiquidenum
CCACATGAGCTAAATGTGGAGTCCGATGTATACGCCCCATCGAGAGGACTCAATATACCCGGCCAAAGGTATAGAGGCATGACTGGCGTGATCACTAAACTGATGTTGCCCACATAGGGGACTTACACCTACGTGACTCGTAGTTCTGGGACTATATGGGTACGCTGAACCCTAGTCCAACTCGGTATTATGCTACTCCCAATGAATTAATTGGTTAACTAGTTATGATTGAATTTCTGTAAATACTGGATAGCTCAAAACTGAACATGCAAACTCAGAATGCAACAATTAAACTGATATTGATGCATTAATAACTGAGGCATGTATAACTGAATAACTGAAATATCTGACCTAGCATGTGTAATTCAAGAACTAAAGAGATACATAGTTAGGGTTCTAAAATTCATGCAATAAACTGAGCATTAACATGTTAATCTGATTTGGAACATTTAAATAACTAATTCATGATGATATGTTGAAATTCTAGAAACCCTAGGTCTGTTCATAATCATGGAATAAAGAAACTGACTGAAAATTAGGGACCCAACGGGCGAAAGGAACACACTAGTGAAATCCCACATACCTGGTGACGAATTCCATGGAGAAATCTTTTGATTTCGGGGCTGGAACTGATAGAACCTTGTTGCATTCTTGTACTGGGGTTCTTGACCTCTTTTCTCCTCTTAGCGTTCTAATTCTTCTAAGTTTGATTAATGATTTGACTTAGGTAATTTCTAGTTATGTTTCAAGGCTTACACTGACTAAAATCTCATGATTTAGGGTCTAAACGAGGTATCTTAGGGGTTAAACAAAATAGGAAAAGACCAAAAGACCCCTGACTTAACTGCTGTCGGAGTGATCGATGGATTGGACTGACGGACCGTCAATCAATCGACGGTCCGTCGATCAAGTCTGCTCGACAGGCCTTCACTAAAACGAGCATAACATTTTACTCGGAGGTCAGATTTTAGCAAACTTGGTGGCGTTGGAAAGATGATTCAATTATCTATTATATCATAGGTCATGGGACACATAATTAATTTTGTGCTAAAATTTATGACCATCTGAAGTTGACCCATCAACAATTTTCATCTAACTGGCTGCTGACCCCATCTACGGTCAGACCTACGGACCGTCGATCGAATGAATGTCCGTGCTGGTCGATCGTAGTTCATGTTAGAGGCTAGGTAAAAGAATCTTGATCCACGGACACAAACCACAGACCGTAGGTCTGTTCGTTGGTCAAGACTTAGCCAATTTCTGAGCTAGGTTTGGAGAGGGGTTGCAATGATGAACCACAAACCACCATAACGGACCGTGGTCTGATCTACGGTTTGTAGATGGCAACCGTGGGTTGCACCTGCAACTTCTCAAAGTCTCCATTTTGGTCTATCTAGGATACGGGGTGTTACAAAAACAAAACTGATGCGGCGAGTGGAAGTTGAGAAAGAATTGGATGTTGCATATCAAAATGAAATATCAAGTGTTCATCAAGTAGTGGATGATGAGTTAGAAATGAATTTGGAGCATCCTGATCACATTATAGAAGAAGTTAATAGAGAAGAGTTAGATATGCCAACAAATATGGAGGAGGATGAGGAGGAAACTTTCGAAGAGGATGAATGGATAGATGAGGAGGAAACTTCCGAAGATGATGCATGTGAATGGATAGATGTTGAAGAAACTTCCGAAGAGGATGAATAACAATTTGTATGTTTAGTTGGTGGATTTTTAGCTATTCATATTTGAGTATACTTTAAATTTTAGTAGTTTTAACTTTTGTTCGACATTGTGAAAGACTATTTAGTAGTTTTAACGCGTCTTGCAAGATCGATTTGTGTCCATCTAGTGTTGATATTAAGCTTTAATTTAGGAATAATATGTTTGTTAAGCATAAGTACCAACACTAGTTGATCCTATTGATGACAAAATTGATTTTCTTGCAAGATCGATTTGTGTCCATCTAGTGTTGACTCTTAGCTTTAAATTTAGAAATAATATATTTGTTAAGCATAAGTACCAACACTAGTTGATCCTATTGATGACAAAATTGATTTTCTTGAAAGATCGATTTGTGTCCATCTAGTGTTGATATTAAGCTTTAATTTAGGAATAATGTGTTTTTTAAGCATAAGTACCAACACTAGTTGATCCTATTGATGACAAAATTGATTTTCTTGCAAGATCGATTTGTGTCCATCTAGTGTTGACACTTAGCTCAATTAATGACTAGTAGCTCATGAGTCATGTCAAAGAATCATTAGAATTGCAGAGTTTGATACATAGAAAAGAGTTCAATCTCACAAGTTACAGTTCAATGTTAGCCTCTTACATCGATTTTTAAGTAATATAGGTAGATATTCTGAAACATGTGTTGTGACTAAGTGTTGTGACTGGAAATGGAGAAAAAGAGTTTAGGGACAATATTACCAGTTCTCTGAAATATAACTTGTAAATTGAACAACATTGCAACAGTTTTCAATAATATTACCAAAGCAATTTGAATGATAGATTTTGGGGAAACTCTTGTCCACCTCAGTCTGCCCATTTTGAGCTGAAAGCAATTCCAAAAGCCAAAAAAGTTAAACATAAGCTAAAGTGAAATGCCCCAGATGAAAGATAAATAACAATTTGTATGTTTAGTTGGTGGATTTTTAGCTATTCATATTTGAGTATACTTTATATTTTAGTAGTTTTAACGTTTGTTCGACATTGTGAAAGACTATTTGGATTAAGCCTTATGTTATGATAACTTTGTTTGATATATTTGTTCAACATTGTGACATTATTTTGTACTACTTTGTTTTAATCTTTATATTTAATTGATATAGATGGTATATAAAGACAAGGGTAGATCAAAAAAATCTGCTAATCCATAAAATAAATTTAAGGCCAATGCTATGAGAAGGCCCACTGGGGTCGTGATATCTGATGAGCCCTCTCGAGTTAATTTTTCAAAACGTGCCTCATTTTCAACTACTCACTCGGCACACCAGTCACATAATGCCTCTACTCATGTGGCTCCACAATCTGGTTATACTACATCTACACCCACTGTGGTACCTAGTTCGGGTTACCAAACATTGCAGGGCTATTCACATCTTGGTCGTGGGTTTACCATACCATCAACAAGTGCTAGTCAGTGCAATAGTTTGAATACTAGTAGTGGATCAATTGGACTTTCCAATCTTCATATTGAATCCAATGGCTCAGAGCCTAATACTCCCACCAGCCAGCACTCAGATGCACATGGTCCTCAGCCAGGTGATAGAGACAATTTCCGGAGACTCGTCATCGATCCATTAGGATACAAGTATGATTTAATTATGCTTCATCTTTCATTTATCTATTTATATTTTAATTGATTGATTATTTTTTGTTTACTCTACTTTGTCAATGAACTCGTATTTCAGCTTACGTCCGGATGTGGGTATGACAAAGATTATTTTAAAGTGCATCGAAACTCACTATAATAGTGTGTATCCGAATTGGAGTTCGATTCCACTTAACACCCAAGGGCTGATGTTCAACGAATTTAAGGTAAGAATATATATAAATTAAATTCACATCATATACATTTAAATTCTCTAGTCATTTGAACAATAAATATTTAGTTATTTTTTATTACAGAAATATTATGTATGGGCTCTCGAACACGAGGAAGACGTTCAAGTGAACTTCAAGCTTAAAGCTTCAAAGTTGCTTTCTAGCACATTTTGTGACTGTCGGAGAGAAAACAGAATTCCTAAGTTTATGTTACCGGATCGATGGGATCTGTTACTGGAACATTGGAGTACTGATGAAAAATTTAAAAAGAGGAGTGAGATTGGGAAGATGGCTCGCGCATTAGAAAAGGAACGGTTTTTGCACACTGGTGGATCTATTAGCCAGGTTACTAGGAAGGAAAGAATGGTATACTTTCTTAATTTAGTAAAATAATTTTTTTCTTTTTTGATAAGTACTTTTTGGAGATTAATGAGATCAAACTCTATATATGTTATTTGCAGGAAAAATAGTTGGGTAGGTCGGTAGTTGTAGCAGAGATGTTCAAGGTTACTCACGTCAAGAAGAGTACGAACCCCACAGAAGAAGAAAGATGGATTGAGTCACGTGCTCAAGAGACATATGTAAAAACTCCATTCAAACTAATCTTTTTTTCTTTTCCTTGTATATATTAAATTCTCATTCGTAGAGTTCTTTGTTTAAATTACAGGATAGGTATATACGAATATCTCAGGAATATCATAGTACTATACCTCTTGAGAGTCAAGACACACCATTTACACAAGAAGAAAATGAGAATCTTTGGAAACAGAGTGTTGGTGAACCGATTAGAGGTTCAGTCTACGGCTATCCATAAAAGACGTATCAAAAGAAGAAGTCTTGGTATTGTAGTTCATCATCCTCAAGCTTTGATGGCGGGGATAGAGAGACAATATCTGCAATGGAGAGTAAGATATCTTATCTCAATGCCGAGCTTGTTGTTGTAGCCGAAAGAGAGAAGAAGAGATAAGAAAGAGAGAAGAGAGAGAGAAGAAGAGAGAAGAGGAGATTGCGGTAGCAAAGGAGGTAGAGAACAAGAGGTATGCAGCGCTTCAGGCCCAACTAACTTTTCTTTTTGAATCAGGAAATATTCGTCCTCCATGTCCGGTCAGCAGTGATGGATCTGATCAGGAGGGTGATGAGAATGATAAGTCTGATAAGGAGAGTGAGGGTGATGAGAATGGTAAGTCTGATAAGGAGAGTGAGGGTGATGAGGAGTAGTTATATCTATTTGACATTTTAGACTTCTATATTTTTGGAATTGTTTGATTTATTTTAGTTTATTTTGAAGTTGGATGAAGTTTATTTTGAAATAGTTTAATGGATATCTTGAAATTATTGTGTTGTTTTGGTTGGATGAAATTTATTTGGCTTTGGATTGTTTTGGTATAAATATGCAGCAATTTGCTGCCTGTTTTGTATCAGAAACCGACCTCCGGAGGTCAGAATTTCAAAAATAAAAGATAAAAATACCGACCTTCGGAGGTCAGAATTTCAAAACTAAAAAATAAAAATATCGACCTCCGGAGGTTAGAATTTTAAAAATATAAAAATAAAAATACCGACCTCCGGAGGTTAGAATTTCCAAAATACAAAAATAAAAATATCGACCTCCGGAGGTCAGAATTTTAAAAATACAAAAATAAAAATACCGACCTCCGGAGGTCAGAATTTCAATATTACAAAAATAAAAATACCGACCTCCGGAGGTCAGATGACCTCAGGAAGTTGAAAAATAAAATAATGAATTTTCCAACTTAAAATAAAAACTGACCTTGAGAGGTCAGTAAATACCGACCTCTAGAGGTTGGTATTGAATAGCGACCAAGCTTTTTCCGACCTAAGCTGGGATGTCGGTTTTAGGTCGATATTTCAGAGAATACCAATTTCCGGAGGTCGGTATTTGTAGGACGGTATTCACTGTTTTTTTACTAGTGATTCAACTAGGAATTTAGGCATGCAGACCTATTCATTGTAGGACGTTAAGACAAATGGGTGGATGATTCCACCAAATTTATTAAAATAGTTTATAGTATCAAATTCCATAATTAAACTAAAGTTCAGAAATTCAAGCAATTAAGAAGTAATCTAGGGATGAAGGGGTTATAATCGATGACACATAGGGGTAATTGCATTGCTGAAAAGTGATATAAAATCACAGATAGGCTGGGTGATATTCAATGACACTAATCTTCGTTCGATCTCATAACATCAGTTCATAGAATTTCATTTCAGTCTCATCTATGTGAATAAAAAATCAACCCATTACCTTACGAAATCTCTCTTTCAAGCAGATTTGGGGCAAATAGATCTGAACTATAATATGTCTTTCAAGCAAACTATAGAAATCAAACCTAAATTGCATGTATCAAACTAAAATACCCACTCCAATCAATCTCTTTCGAGCATCAATCAGAGGTTGAAAATAGGTTTAAGTTTGCAACCATAACCTATTAATTAAACCTATGCTAATTAGCCTAAATATATGGATAAACAACAATAAAAAAATAGTAAAATACAATACCCAACACATTAAATCAGCACTCAACCCCATAATTCCACCTCTAGAATTGGGGTTTTAGTCACCCATCACAAATTGTGAAGAGATTATAACTATCATATAACAACCTTGGATGTGATGAAATTAAGCAAATATAATCAGCACCCACTTTGATTTAAACTTCAATTGTCAACTGCAAGAGTAAAATTGAAAACCCCAAACTAAAGATGATTTTCACAAGGTAAAGGGTCTCATACACAACTCTCAAAGATCAAAACTATTCTCTTTAAAAGTTCGATTTATCTACCAAAATTCACTACGTGACTAACTCGACGACATTAGTCGGGATCGCCAAACACGATCGGTACATCGTCATCTATTCCTTAGCTCGACTTTCTTCTGCTTCAGGCTTCAAGTATTTGATTCGTTTGAGTCTTCCTATCACGCTCGGTGAATCTTCGATTACTACCTTTGTTCACCTTTGAAGACTTCATTTTTTCATCAAAATTCTATCGCCTGCGGTGATGGACATCTTATTCGCCCTTCATTTTTTGTGAGTCACCATTTCATTTTATAGTTTACCGACCTGACTTGAAAATCTTCAATTGTGAGCACTGTCACTTTGGCCGAGGTCAGGCCATTTGGGAAATCCACCTTTTTGGTTAGGCAACTGCCAGTTTGGAGTTTATACGTCTTTAAATGTTTTTGTCCATTTTTTCGTGCATTCATCCTTGCCCTGTCCTTAATCCTTCATAGTTGCAAATCATCAAAAAACATTAGAACATGACATAACTAGGCATTGAAGACACTAATTATTTAACTAAAGAGGCCTCAAATGAGTGTAAATCTACCATTCATCAAGGGAACAGGACCAAAAAAAATATTATAATAAGAACTTGAATGTGAATAGGGTAACACAAAAACGTTTGTTTTTCGCTCGAAGTCATGGATTAAGGGGTAAATTATTTCATTTGTTCGGTCATTAAGGTTAAGTGCACTGAATTAAAAAATGGCCTCTGATCCTTTTGTAACTAACACTTCTATCATCTCAGTGAGACTAACCGGGGAAATCCTAGATTGGATCGCACATTACGAATACTTCAATCAACTCACTCACACATGGAACCTATTCTGAATATCAACAACTAACTGTGAGGTTTGTGCCCTAGCTTAACTAATAAATGTCAAGTCAACATTCATCATGTCATGCATATATCCTACATAGTCAATCTATCAAAACAACAAACATCACATTTCAAAAATCAGAGGGGTTTAAATAACATTATATGGATTCATGGTCAGTTCTTATTCTTAGTTTACATTCACAAAAAACATCCTAACATGCTAGTTCAAAAGAAATTTAAAGTACTCAGAAAAAGAACAGTGTAAGAAAACTTCAAGGAAACAAGAGAGTATCTGGGCTACTTAGAGATACTCAACAAAAAATAGGATAAGTACCATTGTTACTCAGACTTCACCAAGATACTCGTCAAGTACTAAAAACATGCACAAGCACCCTGGTAGCTTAAGCTTCACCAAGATACTCATCGTATGGTCTACCTCCACTCCATCCAAAAATGTGTGCATTTTTTCTAATACCCCAAAAAGAATTATAAATAAGGGGTAAAGACATGTCTGTAGAGTTTATGCCTTGGTGTCTGTATGAGTAGTAGATGGGTCTAAAGGTGTCGAACCCGTAGTAACGCACAGTATCTCAAACTCAACAGGGGTGGCACCATCCATAGTTGGTGCCAAACATGAGGCACCTACAACGCGTTGCCACTCCCTGTCATCTTTCATCTTCTTGTCCATTATGTACCTCTACCTGGCCACCTTAGCTTCTCATAGTGATCTATTTTTGGCCCTCAATAATGTCTCCTCATACTTCAAATCCATCTCGCTTTTGTCCTTCTTTCCCTTATCTCTCATGGACTTGTCATCAAAAAATAAGTCAACTAAGATCTGGGGAGCCTCAGGCATAGTCATTGGGGAAAAGATGACTAGTGCATGTGTAGCATAGAGTGAGATTATATTTGCTCAGAGTTGGGAAATCTCAGCCTCTAGTCTTGTATATCCAAGTTTTGAACATCTTTAAGATGTCCTATGACTCTATGCTCAAAAGACTCAATGCATTCGTGTAGCTCTTAAGAGAAATCCTCGACTATTAAAGTTATGGTTATTCGAACCCATGATTTTAACTATTGAGAGAGCGGGTATAACTAAGTCTCCACTGCATTTACAACTAGACAAACTGATGAGTGAGCATTTTTGGCTACTTATCTTGTCTTTAAACTTATATTTATGGCAAAGAAATTGTTCTCCGCCAACGTGGTCAACAGACATGCAAACATAGAGGTCTGGTCAAAGGAATAACACAAACATAGTGGAACACAGCCGCGAATGTGGCCTTAAAGTCAATAGAGGACCGTGAACACACCCTACAGGACCGAGAGTGCGCCCCTAAGGACCGTTTATAGGCCAATTCAGTTAGTGAAAGTCCTCAAACACAGAAAACTCTTTGTGAATACGGAGAGTAATTGTTCATACGCTTGGGTAGATTTTGAATTTTACCATTTTGATCCTAAAATTCATTCTTAGACATCCTTTGTAAATATCATATTTCATTATCTTTTAGAATATTTCATTATCTAGCTTATTATTCATAGTATAGAGTTTATAGCTTTAGGGTTTTGAGATTGGATAGCAAGTTTCCTTACAATTCACATGTGGGTTTGAAGATTGAAAGCCCAATTGTAGTAATTTTACTCCTTCATTTCCTTACTTTTTTATTGCTTGAATTGTGGATTCATCACTGGAGATTTAGGGGTTTGTGCTAGAGATAGACAATTGTTTGAGTTGTTGATTTTACTCATTTTGCTTTTATAATTTATTGATTGCTTCTCATTAATGATATAGGTTTTTGAATATCTAATCAATTTCATGCTTAAATTGCTTTCCTATTTGAATTGATCACTCCTTGGGCTTGCCCATTTACTTTGATTGAGTTCGAGAGAATCGATTGAGGTTGGGAAAATATGATTAGTGTATATACAGGAAGATAGCTAGAGATAGTGGTTCCTTACAATTCATATAATTGAATTGATTGTTTTACTACTTAGCTAGGTTCGAGAGAACTAGTTTAGATGTATTTGCCTATGGTCGAATGAAATAGGTGAATAGTTGTGATTCCAAGGCATATATAATTCTACCCATGATTGAGTTGTTTGAAATTATGTTACAATGAATCATTTTAGTGTGAATTAGCTCCCTATTCCCTATATTTCCTTAGGAGGAGGGCTACCCTAGTGGATACATCTCTGGAGGTCAACGTTGATATGGTGCCGATTGAGGCAATCATACCCCTTCAGGCTAGTGGGGACACAGGTACATCTGTACCTTCTACTTTTGAGACTCCTAGTATTGTTGATGCCCCCCCTCTTCCTCTGTTGTTGTTGCCGCCTCTAGGCCCCTTATCACCAAAGGCCATGCTTTATAAGATGGGCCATCTGGATCATTCGGCCAATGTGGGTTGAGGCTGCTATGCATGGGATGATAGAGCGGGTGATAGCTACTGTCTTGGCCCTTATTAGGTCTGAGATGAGAGATCACGGGTTGGCACTAGATGCCCTTACAGTTAGGGTCGAAGCTTGTGAGCAAAGTTGAGGTGCTACTGATGAAGTGAAGGCCTTTAAGGTCGATGTGATTGGGCTGAGAAAGGATGTGGATAAGTTGAAGTCCAAAGATTTGTCGATGTTGTTTGGGACTGTGGAGATTCTTGACATGCCGAGGACGGGTATTCCATCTTTTTCTGAGGTTCTTCTGACTCCTACGACCGGAGATGATGCTAGAGCTGATGAGGCAGTTGTTCAGTCTGAGGCTGAGACAGACGAGGAGCAGCTTGGTGATAGAGATGAGGCGGTCTAAGATGATTTGTCAGACCTTGATGGTGCCATGGTGGTTACAGCTATGCAGGCCTTGTTGAGAGATGTATCTATGGTGGGATCTAGTGAAACCAAGGATGGGGATATGTTGGGCATTGATACCCCGACAGAGGGAGTTGCTGATATGTAGACTTCACCCAGGCCTAGCCTGGCAGGATGACTCTTTTGCCTCTCTTTCTGTCCTTTTTATACTTTCATACTATTTCTTTGCATTTGAGGACAACTGTTATTTTTGTTGGTGGGGTGAGGTATTTCCATACCCACCTCTTTTGGGTTGTTTTTGTGAATATCGTTGTTTTTGGTTTTGTGAATGATGGATCTAAGTTTATGTTCATATATATATCTTTTTTTTTATCCATATTGGTTGGTCCATTGTTTTTAAATTGCAAAGTGGGTTTTGACCCCAAATTTTAAAAATTACCACTTCTTGATGTGTGTGAAAGTGGTTGTTCTCTTGCAAGTTTGAGTGTCAGTTGTGATCAATACCAATGACTTGAATAGTGCTCTTGTGTGAACGACATGTATGTGCGAATCCGATGAGGCGAATTGAGTTGCATAAGTCATATTTGAACTTGTAGCATCTCATTGTGACTACGTGATTCGTTGAGTGGGACTCTTGTGATGATCATTGCACACTTGCGAAAATGGTAAATCCTTGTTTGATGATTGCATTGAATGTTGTGTGTGGTGAGGATTGATTGGAAATGCATGCTTTGTTATAACTAGAACTTGCCCCGATGGTCCAATTGGCTAATGTGAGCAAATGATAGAAATGATCTTAGGCAATTTGTGAAGATTGAGCCAATTTTGTCGTTATACCTCTTTGTGGCCTCCTTGTGAGAGTGTGAAACTAGCTTGGCACCATTTGAGCCTATCCTTTTCTTTGGAAGAAACTTGAACACATGTAACCCTTTTTCTTTCCCACCTATAATCTTCATGGAGCATTGGTTGTGTTGAATAGCCAACTTAAGCCAGAAGTCTAAGTTGGGGGTGTGGTGAAAAAAGGGACAAATCAAGAAGTCTGAGAAACTCCCCTTTTTGAAAGATTATGTTGGAATAAATAGAACCCCTCCATATTAAAAAAAGAAAAGAAAAAGAGAAGTGAAATGAAGAAAAATATAAAAAGAAAAGAAAAAGGAATTGTTGAAATAAAGTGTGAGCGAAGAGAAAATGAAATGGGGTATCCAATGAAGTTTTGATTAAAATAATAGGGTGTGGATTTGGAGAATAAAAAATTGTTATAGAGAAGGTGAAAGATTGAAATGGAAGCATTGCTTTATGAAGGTAGAAATCACTTAAGCCTAAATGACCTTACCATTACCCTCAACCCCATTACAAGCCTTGAAAGACCTTTGTGATCTTGAATGAGCTTATTATCTTGTTGTTTGGAAAATACGGGCAAGCCTATGGGGAATGATCATGCATGTGTTTGTACTTGAGAGGGTGAGAGTTGTTTGTGATTCCTACATTCAGAAAAATATGATACTCTTTGTGTGAAGATGGAATCGTTTTTGTTGTGAGGGCATTCAAATGCTTTTATTAAGCTTGAACTTCCATTTGAAGCAAGCATTGTGAGTTTGAGTCCATTTGATAACGGTTAGTCACAATTTGAAACTTAGAGTGCACATTTGAACATTGCATGTGTAGTTTGAACCTCTTGTGTGCATGTATGTTGAGTCTTGAGTAGCACTGTTTGTAGACATCCTTGTTGAACTAATTGATCTTGAAGTTTTACTTGAGGACAAGCAAAAGTTTAAGTTGGGGGTATTGATGAGTCTGAGATTCCGACTCATTTGGGCTTTGTTTTGATAGTTTATTGTCCTCAAATACCTAATTTATGCTCCAAACTGATGTTAAAATGTTGATTTGTAGCAAAGAGGTCAGAAGGAGCAAGGCATGGACATTATCTGGCGAAAAAAGAGCGAAAAACATGAAAAAGGTTGAAGATAACAAAAGGCTGAGAATCGCCAAAGCCACTCGGAGACTCGCCGAGTGGCACTTCACCTCGCCTAAAGTTCCAGACAGCTAGCCCTGCGGAGAAGCCAACTTGGCGATGGATTTGGACACTTGGCGAACCGTCGAGTGGATCGGCGACACAAACTGGGATCGCCTAAAGTCACAGAACCCCTGAGGATAAAGAGCCACAGACAATCGATGATGGATGGGAGAGATTAGCGCACCAACGACTAGGTCAGAGATGCTCGACTTATCTTGCCAAATGGACCTGGCAATCAAAATTTGAGAAACTATCAATTAAATTTTTAAAAGCAGAAAAGGGAGTTCGTACAATTTTGAATTCCAATATTCTCCTGAGTGTTGTTTTTCTCCATTGTGGAACCTTGTTGAAGGAGTTTTCAAGTAGATTTCTTAGTGGGTTTTTTATTTCGAGCTTTTTGGACCATTGTAAAGTCTTGGATTGCAATACCTAGATTATGGAGAACATAATTGGTATTGATTTCTTCCCTTTTATGATGAGTAGCTAAAACCTCAATTCTTGGGGTGTGATCATGTGATTATTTGCTTAATTAGCTTATTGGTATTGTTGTTTGCTAATCTAAATGTCGTTTTAAATTGGATTTAATTGATAGTTGAGTGTTAACTTATGAATTGTAGTTGCAAATGCAGTTCTAATTTAGTGTTTTGAGCTTGCTCGAGAGAGAGGTTTTAAAACCAAATATATCAATTGATGATTGTAGTGTTTGGGTTGTTGTGGGTTCAGCTCGAGAGAGTGAATCTTAGCTCATTCCTACCTATCTAGCTCGAGAGAGTAGATAAATTAAGGTTTTCGGTTGTTTATAGTGTTAAACTTTTCGAGGTTTGAGAAAACTCGCCTGAATCGTAATAGTTGTTCGTGAGAAAGCTATTGCATCTAAATCCTAGCCTACCCACTGAGATTTAGCAAATTATTAGTAATATACAATTACCCACATAGCGAAATTGGCCTATAATCGATCACATCCCCAAGAACTTGAATCTATATGATTATCTCCCCTGTTTTCGTGATTATAGTAGTTGTTAATTGACACCTTTGAATCCCTCATCTAACATTCATTGTCAAACCCTTAACTTAGTTTGTTTGATTTCGACAATTTCTACTTCTATAACCAACTAAACCATAAGCTTTACTTCCTAATTAAATTTGATACGGTTATCGCTCCCTATGGGTTCAACCTCAATCTTTCATTGGGTTATATACTAGATTACGATCGCCTACACCTAGTATTGGATGAGGTGTAGTTGAGCGTTTATCAACCATGTGAAATTACTTAGTTTCCCCTAAATATAATAGAAAGGAAGAAGTACTGGGCCCAAGTCTAGTTTCTGTCCTCCTGGGCCAGTACTTGGGCCTAATTCTGATTTTTTTGGGCTTTTGGCCCAACACTTTATACATGTCCAAAAAAACTAAAATATTGCTGATCTTCTCTGGGCGTTTGGCTCAACTTCAGCCAGTCCTAAAACTATAAAATAATTGCCAAAGTGGATGGGTTTTTGTCCCAATTACGTCAAAATACATTGCTGGAATTTTAGGTGGCCTTTTGGCACATTTTTGTTGCTCTTGTACATTGTATACACATATTGTATATCATTGTATATTTCCTATATCACTGTGTATTCAGTTGTATACAACATGTACCCCCCCCCCCCTTCGGACTTTCGAACACTTGCAAATCAATCTCCAGCCATGTACTTCGGGATTTTTCAACTAAAAAGAACAATATTTGAGCCTCCTTGGCTCAAAATGAAATGCACGGGAGAAATGAAGGAGTCCAGTGGAGTCACTCAAAGGTTCCTGCAGGAAAAAACAAAGGAGAGAGCAATTAATAAATGACTAAAGGGAGATTGAGTTAAGCACATCTCTTAATCAAAATTAATAACAATAGACTTAAGCATAATAAAATTATTGCTCATATATAAACACCAAGACTTGAATAAAACCATATCCTAAAAATGCATCTAAAAGAAAAGAAATAATAGCAAAGCACACTGATTGAACTAAGCCATGTAGGATATAAAGGAGCTATTTTCATATGCTTTTTATAGAATATAGATGAATGTTACTGTGTTAACTCTTATCAAACAAACGAACAATGGATTAAAGAAAAATATATGACTTTCAGTGCTGCATCTTAACAGTAAAGGAAAAAAAGACACGATTCTCAACTAATTATTTTAAAGAACCAAACCTCTTTATTCCTAGAAAATAATGAAGAGATGGCAGCAAAAGGATAACAAGACATCACAGTAAAGCTTTAGCACAATTTTAAATAACTAGCTCTAATTTCGCACTCTTGGTAACAATTTTGAAGCAAGCGACAAATGAAAGCATATAAACTAATCAAATGAATTATAATTATGGAGTATGGAAAAAACAAAACGAATGCAGATTAAAAATAAAAGAAAATATATAAAGACTAGACCTAACCTATTTAAAGGCAAAAGAAAGACATCTAAACAAAGTTAAATTTCAACTGAGCAGCAAACTAAGAAGGATACACAGAATCTCTTAAGATCACCCCAATAACATCCAGTTCTAGATGTAACGGACACGATTATATAGATCCAGTTATACAAAGAGCATAATATCAAACTAGAGTGGAAAAATGCAGGTTACTTATTCATGTTATGATGTCAATCGAGGTTCATGGAAGGATCAATATCGAAACAAGTAAATAAAAAAATCGAGAACCGTGTGTAGTCTTAAAATTTATTAAATATAAGTTTATAAAGTGATTCGGATTAAATTAAATTCATGAATATATTAGTCCAAATAAATATTATGGATTAATATAATTAAGTTAATTATTTAAATCTAATAAATAAAGATTTATTTAAAGCCCGCTCCATAAAGCCCATATGACATGTCACTTAAATCTAATTGGCCGAAGGGAATCATATTCCTATCACAATTCCTCTATTTTAAAACTATAAGTAGGGGTCTTCATAATTTAGAAAAAGGACGAAGAATTCTAACAAAACTCTAGAGAAAGCTCCTGGATTAAAAGCCACAAAATTCTCTACAAGCTACAAGTTTAAGAATTCAAGAACTCAAGAGTTCAAGAATTAAAGTGTTCAAGTTTAAGAATTGAAGAATTCAAGCATTCAAGTTCAAGAACGATCAAAATCAAGAACGATCAAGATCAAAACCATATGATTCAAGATCAAGCTCGAAGCCCTTGGATTCAACTAGAAGTCAAGATCAAGATAAAGTTCAAGTTCAAGAACGATCAAGATCAAGACCGCTGGATTCAAGATCAAGCTCGAATCCCTTGAATTCAACTAGAAGTCAAGATCAAGATAAAGTTCAAGTTCAAGAACGATCAAGATCAAGATCTCCATATTCAAGATCAAGCTCGAAGTCCTGGAATTCAACTAGAATTCAAGATCAAGATAAAGTTCAAGTCAAGATCAAGATCAAGATAAAGTTCAAGATCAAGACCACCGGATTCAAGATCAAGATCGAAGCCCTTTAATTCAACTAGAAGTCAAGATCAAGATAAAGTTCAAGTTAAGATCAAGATAAAGTTTAAGTCAAGATCAAGTTCAAGATCAAGATAAAGTTAAAGTCCAAGTTTATCAAAGATTCAAGAACAAGATCAAGAGCCCTTGAAATATATTTGAAAAGGTGAATTCAGAGGAATCATAGAGATTGTAACACTTGCACTTTGAAATAATAAAAACTATTGTTGCATAATTTTTCATTCTTGGTTATTGTTTTCTCGACGCGAATTTTATTGTCTACAAATTCTGGCACGCCCAGTGGGACAATCTCTACCTCTCATCTCAACTTTTCAAGCATCAAATAATATAAAAATGACTTGCACTATAGAAGAACGACTAGCAAGCTTGACTAAAGCAATTGAAGACTTGACAAAGTGTGCTCACGAACAAGATGCTAAACTTTCCAAGCTAACAAATAAGAGGGATAACATAATCGAAAGAAGACCGAGTCAAGAATCTTTGAAGCTTCCTAAAATTCAAGACGAATGAGAATCTTGCATAAAGAAAACAACGATCAAAGATATTCATCTCTCCGCTGGAGGTTTGATTCCCATTTATCAATTGAAGGACTTTATCATAGAGGCTATCAAAGACAAGTATGATTCCCCATCCAAATTTTCTTCTACATATGCAAAATTCATATACACAAAGAATTGATAACTTAAAAATTAATGCCTGAGGGTTATCAACCTCCTAAGCTTCAATAATTTGATGGCAAAGGAAATCCCAAACAACATAAAGCTTACTTTATCGAAACTTGCAATGAAGCTGGGACGTATGGTGATTATCTCGTTAAAGAGTTTCTTCTATCTCTCAAAGAAAATGCCTTTGATTGGTACACAGATCTCGAACCAAATTCTATTGATTGTTGGGAACAGTTAGAACAAGAGTTCCTTAATCGTTTCTATAGCACAAGATGCGTCATTAGTATGATTGAACTTACAAAGGTTCATCAAGGTGAAGATGAGCTCGTTGTTGACTTTATCAATCGCTGGAGAAGTTTGAGCCTCAACTGCAAAGATCGTCTTAGTGAAACTTCTAGCATTGAAATGTGCATCAAAGGCATGAATTGGGGTCTTCACTAAATCTTACAAGGATTAAAGCCCAATACATTCGAAGAGTTGGCAACTCGTACACATGATACATAATTAAGTTTGACTTTAAGATAAGATCAGTGATCTTATGTCTATGAACCTCATGAAGATGAAGATATAGAAGAACTCCAAAGTGGGGGCAAGTCTACATCTGAAGATGACTTTGAAGAGTCAATGTATATCTAAACGTTCCTAGAAACAAGAGAATAAGCTGTATATCACAAAACTCTTCAAATTTGAGCTAAATCTTCAAGTTGAAGCGCTCTTAGACGCATGAGGCTAAACTGTAAATCACAAATCTCTTCAAATTTGATTTAAATCTTCAAGCTAAAATGCTCCTTGAAACACGAGCTTAAACTGTATGTCACTTAAATCTTCAAGTTTGAGTTAAATCTTCAAGTTGAAATGCTCCTTGAAACACGAACTTAAACTGTATGTCACAAAGCTCATCAAATTTGAGTTGAATCTTCAAGTTGAAATGCTCTTTGAGACATGAGCCTAAACTTTATATCATAAAGCTCTTTAAATTTGAGCTAAATCTTCAAGTTAAAATGCTCTTTGAGACACGAGCCTAAACTGTATATCATAAATCTCTTTAAATTTGAGCTAAATCTTCAAGTTAAAATGCTCCTCGAGTCATGAATCTTTGAAGCTTCCTAAAATTCAAAATGAAGGAGACTCTTGCATAAAGTAAACAAAGATCAAAGAGATTCATCTATCCGCTAGAGGTTTGATTCCAATTGATCAATTGAAGGACTTATCATAGAGGCTATCAAACACAAGTCTTAGTCCTCATCCAAATTTTCTTCTACATATGCAAATTCATATACGCAAAGAATTGATAACTTAAAAATGCCTGAGGGTTATCAACCTCCTAATCTTCAACAATTTGATGGCAAAGGAAATCCCAAACAACATATAGCGCACTTTATCGACACTTGCAATGAAGCTGGGACGTATGGTGATTATCTTTTTAAAGAGTTCGTTCTATCTCTCAAAGAAAATGACTTTGATTGGTACACAAATCTCGAACCAAATTCTATAGATTGTTGGGAGCAGTTAGAACAAGAGTTCTTTAATCATTTCTATAGCACAAGACGCGTCATTAGTATGATTGAACTTACAAAGGCTCGTCAAGGTGAAGATAAGCTAGTTGTTGACTTTATCAATCGCTCGAGAAGTTTGAGTTTCAACTGCAAAGACTGTCTTAATGAAACTTCTAGCATTGAAATGTACATCAAAGGCATGAATTGGGGTCATCACTACATATTGCAAGGATTAATGCCCAATATATTAGAGGAGTTGGCAACACGTGCGCATGACATGGAATTAAATTTGACTTTAAGAGAAGATCAACGATCTTCTGCCAATGAACCTCATGAAGATGAAGATATATAAGAACTCTAAAGTGGGGGCAAGTATACATCTAAAGATGACTTTGAAGAGTCAATGTATATCTAAATGCTCGTAGACGCATGAGGCTAAACTGCATATCACAAAACTCTTCAAATTTGAGCTAAATCTTCATGTTGAAGCACTCCTAAATGCACGAGGCTAAACTGTATATCCCCAATCTCTTTAAATTTGATTTAAATCTTCAAGTTGAAATGCACCTTGAAACACGAGCTTAAATTGTATGTCACTTAAATCTTCAAGTTGAAATTCTCCTTGAAACACGAGATTAAACTGTATGTCACCAAGCTCTTCAATTTTGAGTTAAATCTTCAAGTTGAAATGCTCTTTGAGACATGAGCCTAAACTTTATATCATAAAGCTCTTTAAATTTGAGCAAAATCTTCAAGTTAAAATGCTCCTTGAGACACGAGCCTAAACTGTATATCATAAAGCTCTTTAAATTTGAGCTAAATCTTCAAGTTAAAATGCTCCTCGAGACACGACCCCAAACTGTATATTATATAGCTCTTTAAATTTGAGTTAAATCTTCAAGTTAAAATGCTCCTTAAGGTACGAGCCTAAATTGCATGTCACTCCTCGCCCGCAAGAGTATAAACTATGTACGACACAACAACAACAACAACAAAAAAAAAATCACTCACTCCCCCCAGAACTACGTTGTGACTTGATCCTCTTCATTGAGGTACGTAGGCACTTAGAACCATTTTCTAAGTTCAGTTGCATGAGTGTCAAAAACTAAATCTTCCCACTTGATCTGTCACATGAAAGTTAAAGCTATGAGTATTCTTTCATAAAACTTCATGCTTGCACCAAATGGTGGCGACTCAATGGGAGCAAACCCTCGTGAATAAAAATTGTTTCAAGATGAAGTCTTCAAAATCTCCAAGTATGCAAGAGGAAGTCTTTAAATTCTTCAAGTTTGAAAGTTGAAGTCTTCAAATTCTTCAAGCCTAGTCTTTGAAAGATAAAATATATCAACAAGAATTGAAGAAGGGGGTATTAGTAGTCGCTTAAAATTTATTAAATACAAATTTATAAAGTGATTCGGATTATATTAAATTCATGAATATATTGGTCCAAATAAGTATTACAGATTAATATAATTGACTTAATTATTTAAATCTAATAAATATAGATTTATTTAAATCCCGCTCCATAAAGCCCATATGACAAGTCACTTAAATCTGATTGGCCGAAGGGAATCCTCTTCCTATCACAACTCCTTTATTTTAAAACTACAAATAAGGGTCCTCATAATTCAGAAAAAAGACCAAGAATTCTAACAAAAAGCTAGAGAAAGCTCGTGGATTAAAAGCCACAAAATTCTCTACAAGCTACAAGTTTAAAAATTCAAGAACTCAACAGTTCAAGAATTCAAGAACTCAAGAGTTCAAGAATTCAAGAATTAAAGTGTTCAAGTTTAAGAATAGAAGAATTCAAGCGTTCAAGTTCAAGAACGATCAAGATCAAGACCATCAGATTCAAGATCAGGCTCGAAGACCTTGGATTCAACTAGAAGCCAAGAACAAGATAAAGTTCAAGGTCAAGAATGATCAAGATCAAGACCGCCGGATCAAGCTCGAAGCCCTTGGATTCAACTAGAAGTCAAGATCAAGATAAAGTTCAAGTTTAAGAACGATCAAGATCAAGATCTCCATATTCAAGATCAACCTCGTAGTCCTTGAATTCAACTAGAATTCAAGATCAAGATAAAGTTCAAGTCAAGATCAAGATCAAGATCAAGATCAAGATCAAGATCAAGATCAAGTTCAAGATCAAGAACGATCAAGATCAAGACCACCGGATTCAAGATCAAGCTCGAAGCCCTTGAATTCAACTAGAAGTCAAGATCAAGATAAAGTTCAAGTTAAGATCAAGATAAAGCTTAAGTCAAGATCAGGTTCAAGATCAAGATAAAGTTAAAGTCAAAGTTCATCAAAGATTCAAGAACAAGCTCAATAACCTTTGAAATATATTTGAAAAGGCAAATCCATAGGAATCATAGAGATTATAACACTCGCACTTTGAAATAATAAAAACGATTGTTGCATAATTTTTCGTTCTTGATTATTGTTTTCTTGATGCGAATTTTATTGTCTACAAATTCTGGTACGCCCAGTGGGACAATCTCTACCTCTCATCTCAACTTTTCAAGCATCAAATAATATTAAAATGACTTGCACTTTAGAAAAATGACTAGCAAGCTTGACTAAAGCAATTGAAGGCTTGAAAAAGTGTGCTCACAAACAATATGCTAAACTTTCCAAGCTAACAAATAAAATGGATAACATGATCGAAAGAAGATCGAGTCAAGAATCTTTGAAGCTTTCCAAAATTCAAAACGAAGGAGAGTCTTGCATAAAGTAAACAAAGATCAAAGAGATTCATCTATCTACTAGAGGTTTGATTCCAATTGATCAATTGAAGGACTTATCATAGAGGCTATCAAAGACAAGTCTTAGTCCCCACCCAATTTTTTTCTACATATACAAATTCATATACACAAAGAATTGATAACTTAAAAATGCCTGAGGGTTATCAACCTCCTAATCTTCAACAATTTGATGGCAAAGGAAATCCCAAACAACATATAGCGCACTTTATCAAAACTTGCAATGAAGATGGGACGTATGGTGATTATCTCGTTAAAGAGTTCGTTCGATCTCTCAAAGAAAATGCCTTTGATTGGTACACAAATCTCAAACCAAATTCTATAGATTGTTGGGATCAGTTAGAACAAGAGTTCCTTAATCATTTCTATAGCACAAGATGCGTCATTAGTATGATTGAACTTACAAAGGCTCGTCAAGGTGAAGATAAGCTAGTTGTTGACTTTATCAATCGTTCGAGAAGTTTGACCTGCAACTGCAAAAACCGTCTTAGTGAAACTTCTAGCATTGAAATGTGCATCAAAGGCATGAATTGGGGTCATCACTACATCTTGCAAGGATTAATGCCCAATACATTAGAAGAGTTGGCAACTCATGCACATGACATGGAATTAAATTTGACTTTAAGAGAAAATCAACGATCTTCTGCCTATGAACCTCATGAACATGAAGATATAGAAGAACTCCAAAGTGGGGGTAATTCTACATCTAAAGATGACTTTGAAGAGTCAATGTATATCTAAATGCTCCTAGACGCATGAGGCTAAACTGCATATCACAAAAATCTTCAAATTTGAGCTAAATCTTCATGTTGAAGCGCTCCTTAATGCACGAGGCTAAATTGTATATCCCAAATCTCTTTAAATTTGATTTAAATCTTCAAGTTGAAATGCACCTTGAAACACGAGCTTAAATTGTATGGCACTTAAATCTTCAAGTTTGTGTTAAATCTTCAAGTTGAAATGCTCCTTGAAACACGAGCTTAAACTGTATGTCACCAAGCTCTTCAAATTTGAGTTAAATCTTCAAGTTGAAATGCTCTTTGAGACATGAGCCTAAACTTTATATCATAAAGCACTTTAAATTTGAGCTAAATCTTCAAGTTAAAATGCTCCTTGAGACACGAGCCTAAACTGTATATCATAAAGCTCTTTAAATTTGAGCTAATTCTTCAAGTTAAAATGCTCCTCGAGACACGAGCCTAAACTGTATATTATAAAGCTCTTTAAATTTGAGTTAAATCTTCATGTTAAAATGCTCCTTAAGGTACGAGCCTAAACTACATGTCACTCCTGGCCCAAAAGAGTATAAACTGTTTACAACACAACAAAACAAAAACCAAAAAAAAAATCGCTCACTCCCCCAGAACTATGTTGTGACTTTATCCTCTTCATTGAGGTACGCAGGCACTTAGAACCATATTCTAAGTTCAGTTGCATGAGTGTCAAAAACTAAATCTTCCCACTTGATCTGCCACATGAAAGTTAAAGCTATGAGTAATCTTTCGTAAAACTTCATACTTGCACCAAATGGTGGCGACTCAATGGGAGCAAACCCTTGTGAATAAAAATTGTTTCAAGATGAAGTCTTCAAAATCTTTAAGTATGCAAGT
Source organism: Solanum chiquidenum (assembly GCA_029582725.1). Taxonomy (NCBI): domain Eukaryota; kingdom Viridiplantae; phylum Streptophyta; class Magnoliopsida; order Solanales; family Solanaceae; genus Solanum; species Solanum chiquidenum. The sequence continues at coordinate 21,996 of JAJOOS010016157.1, forward strand.
TGAAGTCTTTAAATTCTTCAAGTTTGAAAGTTGAAGTCTTCAAATTCTTCAACCCTCGTCTTTGGAAGATAAAATATCTTGACAAGACTTAAAGAAGGGGGCATTTGTAGTCACTTAAAATTTATTAAATATAAATTTATAAAGTGATTCGGATTATATTAAATACATGAATATATTAGTCCAAACAAATATTATGGATTAATATAATTGAGTTAATTATTTAAATCTATTAAATATAGATTTATTTAAAGTCCGCTCCATAAAGCACATCTTACATGTCACTTAAATCTGATTGGCCAAAGAGAATCCTATTCCTATCACAACTCCTCTATTTTAAAACTATAAATAGGGGTCCTCATAATTCAGAAAAAAGACCAAAAATTCTAACAAAAAGCTAGAGAAAGCTCGTGGATTAAAAGCCACAAAATTCTCTATAAGTTACAAATTTAAGAATTCAAGAACTCAAGAGTTCAAGAATTCAAGTGTTCAAGTTTAAGAGTTGAAGAATTGAAGAATTCAAGCATTCAAGTTCAAGAACGATCAAGATCAAGACCATCGGATTCAATATCAAGCTCGAAGCCCTTGGATTCAACTAGAAGTCAAGATCAAGATAAAGTATGAATTAAGCTTACCTAAGAAAGTGTTATCTTATATGATGTATGTTTAGATAGGATTGTGCTATAGTTGCCTTACTTGTTATAATTAACTAAAGGTGAGAGATTCCCTTGTCTATGAGAATTAAGCTAAAGATGAGACCATAAGATGGTATTTATGATTATAATGACCAAAAGGGATACTGCTCACAAAAGTAGGACCCGGTCCCTGGCAGAGTTCTCTCCATTAGATGTATAATGGTGTACAACTATAAAGTTGTCCTTTCAGTGGGTTGGTGAATTCGTCAACGTACTTCACCAATAGAAACAAACGAGGTTGTTTGTCAAGTGGATAATAATTATTTTTGGTCGATATAATCAAAATGACAAACAACAAGAAAATTCATTCATTCAAAAGAGAAATAGAGTTAGCAAGTCTTTTCAAGAACTCACAAAGAACATTTCAAGGGACATGGTCCCTGCAAGACTACGTATGTTAAAGGACGACAAGACAATTGTCAAAAAACTGCCACCTCTGATGTGGTTGGTGCACGTCTTTTTAGAGAAGCAGACTCTCAACCAAGATGTCATCTCAAGGAGTTTGTGTTTATTTGATATAGCCTCTTCTCAAAAAACACAAACTCAAGATTTGGCAAACAAACTTCTTAATCTTACAAAGAGAAAGCCATTTTCAAGGAAGAACACTGCTCCACTCAACAAAGTGACCCGATAGAGTGCTGAAGAGTCTTTTTTGTATTTCGAGCTTTGTGTCTTTTGTGCTTAACTTGTAGGATTCCCTTATTTCTTGTTAGAAATGTTTCAAAACTTTGTGTGAGTCATTGTAAGAACATCTTTAAGGGTAAGTTTGTGTCTTATGGTCAAAAGTCTATATTAATCAGAAAGGGTTAGTAGAGTGGGCAATGGATGGAATGCTTAGGCACAGTAAGTAATAGGTTGTATTACTTAGCGTTGAGATTAGGAGGTTAATCTCATTGTGTGGTTTTAAACTGTGTTTCTTTTTTGCTTGAGAAGATTAGTGAAAACATTTTTAAAAATTATGTGTGACATATCGTGATTTTACTCCCTTGAGCAAGGAGGTTTCCACGTAAAATAATTGTGCATGATTTACATTGTGCTATTTATATTTTGCACTTTAATTCTGTCGAGGGACCTGGTCCTGTGATCACTGGTGGATGCATATATTCCAACAATTGGTATCAGATCTTGGGTTCTCTATCTTGTTAACAATAAGACAGAGGTTCTTCCAAGGAATGGCGACACCATTGAACCTATAGAGAAGTCAGTCTCCCACAACACCATCTTTTTTTGATGGTCAGTTCTATAGATGGTGGAATATTCGAATGAGAGACTATCTCATGGCTAAGAGCATTGAGGTATGTAACATCATGTGTGAAGGTCCTTATGTGAAACCTATGGAGAATAAAGATGGAGAGGTCACATGAGTTATTCCCAAAACACGACAACAATATAATGACTCTGACAGAATATTAGTCCAAAAAAATCACAAAGCCAGGAAGCTCCTGATGTGTGGCATTGGAGTAAACGAATACAATCTGATCTCATCTTATGAATCAACCAAAGAAATATGAGATTTGTAAAGAATAACTTATGAGGGTACGGAGGATACAGGGAAATCTAAGCTAGATCTCTTTACTACTCAATTTGAAAGTCTCACCATCAAAGAAGGTGAATCCATTCATGAAATGTGCACTAGATTCTCCACAATTACAGATGAGCTTATGTTCCTTGAAGAACCAGTCCTTTTATGCCAGCAAGTCTCTAAGATACTGGAAATTCTTCCTAGATCTTGGACAAATAATTTGTGACTGGCAAGTAGACAAGGGAACCTGAAGTACTGATGCTGTATGCACTATTTAAGCATCTTCAAGTTCATGAGATGCACATAAAAAGGGAGGGACTCATTCTCAAGGGCGAAGACAAGAGGACAGATCTGATCGATGATGCTGATCAGAAAAGAGATGCAAAAAGAGACGAATCACTTGCTTCCAAGGTGTCACATCCCGAGACTACCCCCGAGACGCGGACACAGGATCTAGGAACACAAGTGATCCCAAGCTAACCCTGTTGGCATGATCATGAGCATACTAAAGATAATAAACTGATGCGGAAGCTAAATCATAATTAAAATGAAAAGATGGGGAATACTTATATACTATAACTGAGATAAATGATAACGAGTTTAATACAAAGAAGATATTAACTCAATACTAAGTTGAATCTAACTATGTCTGAAATAAGCCTCTAAACTGACTAGAAGTGCTGGGACATGCCCCAGCTAAATCTAGAAAACCTGAAACTAAAAGACTGAAAACTGAAATATAACATGACTATTGTGCTCGAAGAATGAGGACTCACTACTGATGTTGCTGAACTGGAGATCGGGAGCCGATCTAAGCGTGATCTGAATGCTGAGAACCTAAACCTACATCACGAGTAGATGTAGCGCACGTATGCGTCAGTACTTGAAAGGTATTGAGCATGCATGATAGAGTAAAGCTGAAATAATATATAACTGAACAATGCAAATAAGCAATGATATAATCTGAACATGATATAGATACTGAATGCTGAGAACTGAGCTAACTGATGCAATGACCAAATATATAACATGCTGAGACTGAATACTGACTGTACTGAAATATGGTCAATGCAATAGAGTCTGACTCAACTGTGGGAGCTACTAATAACCAACATAAAACCACATGAGCTAAATGTGTAGTCCGATGTATACGCCCCATCGAGAGGACCCAATATACCCTGCCAGAGGTATAGAGGCATGCTGGCGTGATC
>JAJOOS010016158.1:0-21546 GCA_029582725.1 Solanum chiquidenum
TAGGAGACAAGGACACATTCAACATTGAATAGGTACTCCTAACATGTATATGATCACACATTCATATAGGGGTCATATAGGTAGGGGTCATTCCACAATAGTACTTAACATAATCAATCATGTAGACCACAACTTATCCCTATAATTATCATTCACATTATACTCCTCATCATCAACACACTTTAAACATCATGCTAGCATTGAGGATTTCATATCTAACCTTCATAGCTCAACTTCATAAACATATGCATCATAATCATCAATTCACTTCACATCTATTGCCTTCAAGGCCATGATCTCAACATGCATATATAGACAATAAGTACACACCGCCACCATAAGAGGACCAAACCACACAATATCAATTCTCATACTATAGACTAGAAGTTAGGTCAACTTACCAATTCTCCAAGCCATGATCACCATGGATCAATCCTCAACATATCATAATCAATTGGCATAGATAGAAATAGGAATCAACAATGTAATTCAATAACATAAACATAATCTAAGTACAATTAAATAAACAAAGGGATCAACCCATAACTTTGCCCATAAGGCCATAATTCTCAACTCATCTATATACCAACAATTCAACATGAATAAGTATAGATAATCATATGAAACATGAATACAATCTAATCTAAACATAATTTCACCAATAGAGATCATATTCACAAAGACCCACATTATAGGCCAATTTTCGAGAATTTGGGGATCATGGGTTCTTCAAAAATTCCTTTGAAAATTATCTTAAAAACCTTAATTCCACATAAATTCATCAATAGAATGATTTAGAAAATCGTTCGACAAGGGACCCATGTTTAGATTGAAAATTGGGAATTTTGGTCTTTGAATCACTTTTGAAAATCTTTGATCGAACTCCTTGAATGAGAGGATATTCAAGAATCAAGAGTTACCATACCTTAATTATTGAAGACCCATAAAATTGAAGAAGAAATCAGTTGAAAACCCATCTTCTAGCTTGAGCTTCATCAAGGTTTTCAATGGAGTTTTTGAGAGAATCTATTTTTTAGAGGGAAGGGTCAATTTGAAGAATGGGGTCCAATTCTAGGTTTTGGGATTTTAATCAAATTAAAATACCCTAAAATAGGTAGAATAACCGTTTATAGTAATTCCCCAAAGTACCCAAACTACCCCTCACATAGTTGGACCTTTTAAACAAGTCAAACTTGAGTTTTATTTTAGCAGATTTCGTCGGGGATCAAGCTTGTTTGGCCAAGGGTTGGGGTCCTCCTCGGGGACCCTTAGGATGGTCCCGGGGAGTCGTACCTGAACGTTTTCACCCTAAAAATATTTATTAAGACACCAGGGTCACCTCCACTGATTTTAGACTTCAAAGAACACATAAAAAAAGAACAACATACTAGAACACACCAACACGTAAAAGACTAGTTTCCGAACGTGTTGGTCGTCCCTTGACGTTTGACTTCCAAACTCTTTAAAACTGACTAAAAAGGCTATTTTTCATTACTTTAACCAGTTATTAATGCATAAAACCCATGTGAGGCTCTACTTTATCCTACTTCATTTTGAGGGGTGTTACACCACCCATAATTATACAGATTACTTCACTTAGATTCTTTAATCTTTGAGATTGTTGTTTTGATAGTCATAACTCTTTTGAGATTGTTCTCTTTAGATTGTTGTTTTGGTGGTCATAATCATTGTTGAGATTTGGAACTATGGACCAGTAGTAGAAGACATATGAATATGGACTTACGATAATAACAATAACATGGGAAGAAAATATGTCACCAATAGAATACTTAGGAGCTTATATGACTCAGTAAGCATTTTGACATCTCAAATTGAAGAACATATCAAGTGAAGACATTTAACATTCAGCCAAGAGATTTGAACTCTATATGATAGCCAAATATTCACTAAATAATATCAAATACAAGGTATCCATGAACGTGGAACCAAGGGAGAACATGGGCGGATTCACTTAAGAATGGATACATGTTCCAAGTAAGTAAATATAAAATGCACAATAGAGCATGTAATGATCTTGTGAGGTAACATTATAGTCTAACACAATGGGAGTAATAACCAATAAAGGGAACATATGAACATGTGAAAAGAAGTAATATGTGATGGAATAGATAATTGAAGCAAGCTTGCAAGATATGGGAAGATTGTATATACAACATATAAGCATATGTACCATGTGTAATCCAGGATCATTTTAATTTATATAAGGGGAATACGTGACAAGGGTACTTTTGCGATGAAACAGGTTTAAACCTTGCATGCTAATACTTGGTAGAGTAAGCATGTACATTTAGTAAAAAACACATATTAGAGTACTCACTTTAATGATCCAGGGAGTTGGAACTGCAACTATAGATCAGTCACTACCAAGGACACTTAGAAAGCTTACTCTATAATACAAGTGTTGGATTCATGCCAAAGAAATAGGAAATCGAATAGCCTTACATACCTTGCTATATAATTAAAAAAGTATGACTTAAGCTCCTTCTCTTCATATTAATAATCTACAATAAAACAAGTTGTAAAACTAATATTAGTAGCTAATCAACCAATATGACCGACTTGATCTAACCAAAATAGTAACCTAGCAGTAGGCATGCAATTTATCTTGCCATTGTTTTCTTTCCTTCCCTTTCCCTTTAATCTCGTTTATATACTATACAACCTTCATATCAAGTCCTCCCCAAAACTCCTTACAAATTTAAGTAATTTAACATCACCTTAACTTCTCCACACATCTAGTCACATCCCTCATCATTACATGCATAAAAAAGTCCTTAAACATAATAATGTAACAAAATCAATATGAATCTCATTTTCTGAGCACTAGCACTTCAGGAGCTAACATTACTCTTAAGATGCTCAAACGACCGCATAATTGAATTTCAAGGGGACTCCGCTTCATGGCTGTCCCAACATGCACTAACCACCAGAACATCCTCCCCATTATTACACCATGTAGAATAAAAAAATTCCAACTCACTAACACATACCAAATGTCCTAATTAACTCAAAAACAAGAGGGAGAAAATTGCAGTAACTTACCTTGCTGGAAAGAACTACCACTTGCTAAGACTTGGATTCTTCAAGGCAAAGGTTGTCCTCCTCAACTTGTCTTAACTTATACCTTCCAAAAGATTTAACTCCCTAATATTTAAGAACCCTAATAGTATTTAATGGATGTTGTGTGAAGCTAAGAGAGAGAAAAGAGAGAGCTCTAGAATCAGATTTTTGTTGAAGTGAAACATAGTTGGAAAAAGCTGATATCAATCCCTTTTCAACGGAACTTCTTTGGCCGACATTCTCCCTCATTTTGGGCCATAATTTATCAAGTAGGTGATCCACCTACTTGGACTTTCCACTTGGGCCTTTTGGACTTAAGAATATTGGACCTTAGGATTCCATTTTACCTTATTCTTTTAATCAACTTGCGCCATATTAATGAAAGTAGGTGGTAGTGTACTTAGCCCAATAACATCATCAAAAGAGTCTTAGTAGGTGATGCACCTACTTGGTTCTTTGGGTTGGCCAATAAGTCAAAGTAGGTGATGCACCTACTTGTCACCTACTAGCTTTGTTTAGTCAAGCAAGCATCTCAATATTTTATTCCATTTCTAGACGTTAATACCTTTAACTTACCTTCAAACTTATATACATTATGTCACTTTAAACTTTAGACTCAAATACCACCATATGATCTAAAGTTTAAATACTTCCATTGACATCAACATAATTGAGTCGCATCAAAATATACGGACAGATCACTTTAAACCTATTCTATTGTCACTAGTCGCATAGGAGATCGAGTCCATAACTATACCACAAGGCAATTTATAAGCACCATATAAATAGAATTAGTACACGTAGAAAAAAGGGTATTACATCCTCCCTCTCTTAGGATCAATCATCCTCGAATGATAGGTGAAGCTGGCAGTTTGGTAAACCTTGGAATTTCATTTTGAGATTTGCGATAGTTCCTTTATAAATAGGACTATTTAAATATATAGACTAACCCTAAAACACAAATAGACAAGTCTCGTATCACGTCTCAGTAGATATGGTTCATGAAATAAGAATATGACAAATCAAACCCCTATCTTGACCATGTAATTTACTGCAGATACACAAGCAGAACTCATACAAATAAGGAATTTAATATACTTAAACACAAGACATGCAAATGACATATGAAATGAACAAATGCTAGTAGGAATTATGATCATATAAGGAAACCACATGATCTCAGATCCTTATGTTGATGTTTAAAATGAGGAGGGGTATTTAGGAACTCTACCATCTTCTATTCCCAAGTATCTTATGTTATATTATAGTCCTCCCACAACACTTCAATGGAGGTTACACCTTTTGTGCTTAGCTTTCGTGCCTTAACAATCAAGAATTCTTATAGTATCTCCCAATTGCTTTATATGGAACTGACACATAAAATCATAGGCCTAATCTATCGGGGCTCTACTTTCCCTTCTCTTTAATCATATGACGCTTTTCAAAGGTGAGTCTTATAAGAACGCATAACTGTTAATATAAACTATAAAGTTTTATGCCGCTCCTTCGGATACGGCATTATGCGAAGTTATTTATCTACCTCTATGACAAAATTTACATATATGCCCAACTTTTTCTGGTCAAAATCTTTACTACATAATGATTCATGGAAATGTTTTCCCAAAATGTTAAAAACTCTAGTCCATAAACACAGAGGGGCATAGTATACAGATAAATAAGTCACATTGGGTATGACACATAGGCATATTAGCACAAAAGGGTGCGCATAATATACATACATTAAGCTATAGAAATATAAAATGTACGTGTGCATATGGTTCATAGGGGAGCGTGTGAGTGAATGAACTATATGGAATTTAGGAAATGGACTAGATGATCACATGTTGCATGAGTACTAAAACTACGAAATATATAATACATAAGCAAGTAGACTATATGACGTGTAGACATATAATAAAATGAACTACGAAACACAAATCACATTAGGCAAATGTGTTATATCACCTGGATAGGTGGACTAACATGTCAATAAGTACACATATGAAATATGAGCAAGTGAGCACATGACACATGGCTAGAAAAGCTATAAGGCCTGTAATGTTTAAGCAAGTACACTACGAGGCATGTAATATATTTAGGAATGGTTTATGATGCATATGACATGTAAACAAGTGATATGCGAGTCATATAACCCACAAGTACTAATTTTTCCCATAGCATATGTTCAATTAGCATGCAGTACCCATACAATATGGAGAAGTGACATGTGGAAAATAACCACTGCAATAAATAACATGTAAGGAAAAGGTCCTACAAAACCATATAGAAATAATCAACGGTGCTCTAAAGCGGATAACACTTACATGCAAACATTCTATGACATGAGGTAACATGTGAGAAAGTAATCCATAAAGGGCAAATGACATACAAATAGATAAGTTATAAAACATACAGCATGTATAATTATATAACAAACCATCTTTAGAAACTACGAGATATCTTATAGAACCACTCTACCATATTAAGGGAAAACACATTGTCTTAAGCGTTAAGTCACGGGTGGGATAGTTCTGCTCATATTCCTTACGCACCTTAAAGCACATACAATTGATTTCCCCATCTACTCTATTCAATTTCTTAAGTATTCTTATAGGTTTTCTGCTATTGGGACTTGGCTTCCATCTAGGGCAATATAAATACTACAGTTAAGATAGAAAAACAAGATCCTCAATAGTTCATCTTTGGAGTAGGAGGCCGAGGTCAACTTTGCCTTCATTACTAGCTTGTGTTATATCACGCTCAATGCGCCCTTTGAAAGTTGAAAGAGAAAATAAATAGTGAAGCTTGAACGCACCATAAAACATGAACTCTAATAACAGTAAATGTCAGGTACCTATAAAGTTATATCATGATTCAGAACGTCTTAAAGTTAGCCACTTTGGGCATAACTAGATAGGTCTGGCCATAATATATTTTTTTATAACAAGTGAGGGTGCTCCGATTCTTTTCCCAAGCAATATAGTGAATAAGAACAACTAGAATATGTTCATTTTTTCCTCTCCCCTAACTAAACTATGACTTATGAATTACTGCAGGCATCAACTAAATGAATCTTGTAGTAGCTTTATTCAATTTGATGGAAGTCTATACATGTGTGTAATGCTCTACCTCTCTTTTGTACTAATGATGTAGATAAACTAGGTCCATGTATCTTCTATCTAGGTAACTTTTATATTCCCCTCTTTTTTCTTGTTGTTATCAAGACTTGAATCAATACTAAAATGACTTCTCTGTCTAACAAAGGTTCACAAAGTTATTCCCGGGTGCGCCATTATACGTCGTTAGGGTTAAAGAGTTAGTACCTTTTTATTGCCTCATATACTTAGCAACCCCTCTTTCTTAATCACCTATCCACTCCTGTATAGAATCGTTATATCACCCTACTCCTATGTTTAGGGAATTTGACATATCCCATCTCTTTCTTACTAGAGGCTCTACGTACATATTTGGCCCGTGTAATTCAAGCTTCCTTCAAACATGCTTCCTTTCTAAAGAGTAACTTTTAATCAAAACTAATAGCTTCATGTACTCTAATCCCACTATGTACAAACAAAACTTAGGTCTAACCAATCAATTTTCCTTTTGTTAACCTTACCCTTTAGTCACATACTAATCCTCTGTGGCCATATATAGATCATAAGAGGAACTACCATACATATATAATTTTCAGCAATTGTCACACTTATTCCTAAGTTTTATGACCATGAAAAGAATACAAATGTTATTAGTACTTATTCGGGGTCGTTGGTACATACCATATAAAAAACAAACTTTTAACATATTCGGGATGATATATTGTTAGAATTTGGGCCTTGTCAGCCAATTAGGGGTATCTCTTGTAACATTATTGCACTGATACATTCACCTATCAGATTGTGCTACTTCCTTCTTCCAACTAAAAGAAACTGGTTCAACAACATCAATTTAGAGTACATGTATAATGCCGAAAATTCTATGTATAGCACAGACTAAGAATGAGTGTCCTCTATAGGAATAGATCTTATAAATATGGAGGAAATATAGAATTCAAGAGTTTTTTACATCCTCCTAAGAAGATGTGCTTGGAAATGCTACAACTCACATTTGTAACTAGGTAACCCATCACTTTTTAAGCACATGGATAACCATACTATATCTTTATTAATTGAACCAATGTGATACAAATTAAAATTAAAATGCAAATAACATAAAATCCTTTACATACCTTGTGGAGTGGGATGGTCGAATAAAATGAGCTCAATCTAGTCTAAATATTTATAACTTAAAATCCTTTTATGTAGGTTGCATGTTGACATTTTAGCTACCGTTAACCTTAACCATCGTAAGAATAGCATGAATAGCATGAGCAAGTACAAGTGGAAATTGAATTCTTAACTTCACTCTATCGCACGATTTGGATTATGAAAGAAGGTAACATTTCCTAAATGTCCAAAAAGCCCCCTAATTATAAATGTGGTGTGCAACACATTCATAAGTAAGTCTCTACTAGACATGGCTTTGTAGACTCCCTAGGATGAACTGCTCTGATACCACTTTTGTCATACCCCACCACAAGGTGAGGCGAACAAGTACCATATGAACACATGCTTTACAAGTGACCTATGATGATAAAGTGAACTACTATGCACATAGATTTACTAATGAGAGGCTACATATACAACATATGTAGACTAGTTGAACAAATATATGTGACAAGTATGACTTCATCTCCTTCTCTTTAGATTAACAATCTACAATAAAACAAGTTGTAAGACTAATATTAGTAGCTAATCAACCAATATGACCTACATGATCTAACCAAAATAGTAACCGAGCAGTAGGCATGCAATTTATCTAGCCACTATTTTCTTTCCTTCCCTTTCCCTTTAATCGCATTTATATACTATACAACCTTCACATCAGGTCCTCCCCAAAACTCCCTACAATATTTATGTCCTTTAATGTCACCATAACTTCTCCACACATCCAGTCACATCCCTCATCGTAACATACATAAAATAGTCCTTAAACATAATAATGTAACAAAAGCAATATGAATCTCGATTTCTGATCACCAGCACTTGAGGAGCTAACATTACTCTTAAGATGCCCAAATGAGCTCATAATTGAATTTAAAGGGGACTCCCCTCCATGGTTATCCCAACATGCACTAACCACCAGAAAATACTCCCCAATAATACACCTTGTAGAAGGAAAAATTTCCAACTCACTAACACATACCAAATGTCCTAATTAACTAAAAAACAAGAGGAAGAAAATTGCAGTAGCTTACCTTGCTGGACAGAACTACCACTTGCTAAGTCTTGGATTCTTCAAGGTAAAGGTTTTCCTCATATACTTGTCTTAACTTATACCTTCAAATTGATTTAACTCCCTAATATTGGAGAAACCTAATAGTATTTAATGGTTGTTGTTTGAAGTTAAGAGAGAGAAGATAGAAAGCTCTAAAATCAGATTTTTGTTAAGTTGAAACATAGTTGGAAAAAGTTGATATCAATCCCTTTTAAACGAACCTTCTTTGGCCGACATTCTCACTCATTTTCATCCATAATTTATCAATTAGGTGATCCACCTACTTGGACTTTCCACTTTAGCCTTTTTGGACTTACGAATATTAGGTTTTGGCTGTTCATTTTCCCCTTATTGTTTGAATCAATTTGGGCCATATTAATGCAAGTAGGTGGTAGTGTACTTGTCCCAATAACATGGTCAAAATAGTCTTAGTAGGTGATGTACCTACTTTTTCATTTGGGCTGGTCAGTAAGTCAAAGTAGGTGATGCACCTATTTGTCACCTACTAGCTTAGTTAAGTCAAGCAAGCACCTCAATATTTCATTCCATTTCTAGACCTTAATACCTTTAACTTAACATAAAACTTATATACACTATGTCACTTTAAACTTTAGACTCAAATACCACCTTATGATCTCAAGTTCAAATACTTTCATTGACGTCAACTTAATCGGGTCGCATCAAAATTTGCGGACAGTTCACTTTATACCTAGTCTATTGTCACTAGTCACATAGGAGACCGAGTCCATAACTATACCACAAGGCAATCTGTAAGCACCATCTAAATAGAATTAGTACAAGTAGAATATGGGGTGTTACAACATGTTTCTACCTGCTACTTTTGGTCTAGCCATATGTAACGACCCGAGAGCACCCCCTAGCCGTTACATGCGTATTCGACCTCTCGGAGGTCTTATACAAGTCTTAGCATTCATTCATTGCATAGATCATAAAAATCACTAAGAATTTAAAACTTTTATTCAATAAAACCATAAGACTTCAAGAGTCCTCAACATTTGAAAACATCAATACGCAAGCGGAACTACTAAGTCTCTTTAGCCAATCTTAGACAAGAACTTAAAACGTACTAAGGGACACGACCCTTTACGAATGAAATGAAACTTAAGTGTCCATTACAATGACTAAGAAACTTCTAAACATAGTCCTCGAATCTTGAGGATATACCAAAGACTTGGAAGAGTGAAGCAATCCAAGCAACTCCAAAGCACAATCTCCTCCTAGTTACCACAACCTACACTTGTAGTAAAATAGAAGAAAGGGCTTAGTACAACACACGTACTAAGTATGAGGATATGGAAAATATGCTAAAAAGGACATTTGTTTGGAAATTATGCTTTCATGCCATTTTGATAAAATCTCATGAACATCAACATAATAGGCACCTTACAAGTCAGAACCAACCATACAAAGTCATATGCTTCACAATACATCATAAACATACATAACCCATTTACCTTTACCTTCTTGCCTTGGACCTCCACCTTACGTAACCCTTAAGCAATACCTTTGTGCAATGTATGGACAACGTCCCATACCATCACCCACACTAAGGCACCACCTTAAGGTCACACAAAGTGCACTTACCATGCATACCTCAACTTTCACCAATTAATCACATAAGACATATAAGCACATAAGCCAACAAGTCACTTCATAAAACTAGAAAACTCATCAAATAACATCCCAAGACTCACCTAAGTAAGACATGGTGAGGCAGCTCATACTACCTCTCCATACCACACCCAAGTGATCCTTAAGGCTACAGAAGACAAGCTCCATTCACATCTCAGCATAAATCGTTGATTCAACTTAATGCATTTAGACAACTTCATTCATTAATGACATAAGATAATCTCATACATTCAGATCAATATAAGCACTTACATTCAATTCATTATGACTCACTTAAACATTAGCATGCTCAAAGACCAACACTTTCATTAATTAGCCCAATAAGACTCATTCATTCATTATCATTACTAAGACACACCAAGATCTCCCTTAAATGTCTACTTGTGCAATGTCTAGATGATTTCCCATTCCACCACCCATCCTAAGTAGTACACTCTTAAGAGACCCTAGTTCATTCATTCATTGATGTGGGGGAAGAGCCTTAACCCGACATAGACCATGGAGCTTGACATGGAATCCCGTTAGTAACCCTTACCGGATGAGGGATCCCCACTTGCCTAAGGTAGGGTCATTATTTTAGCCTTTACGTGGTAGAGACGACTAGCTAGTCCTATGTGGGCACATAGATAAGGGAGAGAAGGATTGCTTCTAAGTACCAACATCTCAACTAACGAAGGGGCACCCATCTTAAGTGTTGCTACTAAATACTCACATCTCAACTAATGAAGGAGTATCCACCCATCTTCATATCCTCTCGGTGCCAGACATTACTCCCCCACGGAGTTCGGAAAATTATTTTATTCATTCATTTAGGGATAAGGATTGCTACTAAGTACTCTCATCTCAACTCACGAAGGAGTACCCATCCTAGCCCAACATTCATTCATTTAGGGAGCTCTTGGATTCAAAGATGAGAAAACCTTTCATCTAGGAACCCCATTCATTTAAAGGAGTACTTTATGAGACTATCCTTACAATAGACCCAACTTTCATTCATTAGCATTAATTCCCATTCTTTTCATTCATTCATACATTCTTTCATTCATTCTTCACTAGGTGTGAGAGTAGGTAAACATAGTCTATCCTAACCTCACCTTTATTATAAGTCATTCAAAGAAGACAACAACCAAGCATAACACCTAAAGTCTCTACACAAGGCCACCGTTCATGCTCTTAGACCATACACAATTCACATCATATCACATTACCTTCACATAATCAACATTTCTCAAAACAACAATCATCCAACTTTGCCTACAGGGCCATGATCACAACATGCTTATAAAGTAAACACCTCCCCACTTTCAAAGGGATCAACCACACAATTCTAACATCTACAACATATTTATATATAAAATACTAGAATCAATAATCTATTCACAACTTCATCATCATCATAAACTTTAGGTCACAATTGCCCATTCAGGGCAAACATCCAATATAACACAACTGACCATCAATTCCTCATAATTCAATATAGAACAATACATAAATCAATATCCCATAACAATCTACACATTAATATCATATTATTAGCTCATATTCAATAGACCCACTTTAGACCCAAAATTAGGATTTCAAGATATGCAAGGGTTCATGGAGTTTTTTATCTTAAAACCATCAATATTAAGATAAATCATCATTTGAAATACTTTCATGCAAGAACCAAAGCTTATAATTGAAATTGGGGGTTTTTAGTGATTTTGAAACACATTAAAATCACTTTGATTTGGCTATTTGATTGAAAGGAGAATCAAATATAAAATCCCCATACCTTTGTGATTAATTTCCTTAAGAATTTGAAGGAGAAATTAGTAGGAACCCATCCCCTAGCTTGAAGCTTCATCAATGTCTTCCATGGAGTTCTAGAGAGAGAATTTATTTGAGAGGGAAGGTTCAATTTGGATAATGAGGTCTAATTCTAGGTTTTGGGGTTTTAACCAACTTAAAATACCCTAAAATAGGTAGAATAACCTTTTATAATAATTCCCCAAAGTACCCAAACCACCCCTCACTTAGTTGGACCTTTTAAACAAGTCAAACTTGAGTTTTATTTTTTCAGATTTCATCGGGAACCAACTTCGCGAAGTGGGGGTGTTCCCACAAGTTTATGGAAATTAAATTTCCAGACAGAAGAGTCTGCGATACGTCCGCGACGCTGACCAAAATTTTGGCCTATGGTGGAGCTAGTCCGCGACGCGGAAATGCTCCCTTCATGAGCATTTTCAAGCTGCCCTGGCAGCTTGTTTAGCCAAGGGTTGGGGTCCTCCTCGGGAACCCTTAGGGTGGTCCCGGGGAGTCGTACCCAAACGTTTTGACCCTAAAAACATTTATTAAGACACTAGAGTCACCTCCACTGATTTTAGACTCCAAATAACACATAAAAACATGAACAACATACTAGAACACACCAACACGTAAAAGACTAGTTTCCGAACGTCTTAGTTGTCCCTTGCGTTTGACTTCCAAACTACTTAAGACTGACTAAAAAGGCCATTCTTCATTATTTGAACAAGTTATTAATGCATAAAACCCATGTGAGGCTCTACTTTACCCTACTTCACTTTGAGGGTTGTTACACCATATCTGCAAAACACACCAAAATAAGTAAGAGTAAATCCAAGAAAAATGTTGAAATCATGTTGCAGACAGCCTGACCAAATCGTTCAGTGAGTCGCCGATTCAATTTGGCATGCTAAATCAGGCTCACCGAAAGGATTGGCTCAAAAAATTTCCTAAAAAGTTGTCTGTCAGCGATGGGAAGGGCCTTTCGGTGAATCACCATCATCATTCGGCGAGCAGAGATTAGCTCACCGAATATCACAGTGAATTTTAGGGGTAGGGGGCACCGAATAGGTGATCAATGAAGACATTCAGAAAGTCACCGAGTGCACTCGGTGAACTCAAGCTTTACGCCAAAAGTTACAGAACCAATGCATCAAAACCACAGAATTAAAGGTGATAAACGGGAATTTCGACGAACCGCCGAGTGGTTTGGCGAGCTCGACCCAGCTCAGCAAACTGCCCAACGTTCCTACTTTCAACCCCAACTTCCAAAGTAAACCCTGCAGCCCCCAAAAATAAAATGAAACCATACACTTATTCAATTAATCCTAGCCCCATAAAACCCATACCACCGGGGTACTCAGACTTCCTGCAGTTTGGCCAAAATTGGCCATTTGACAACTTTAGCCCTTAAGAATGACGTGAAATGCTCCATCATTGGGTAAAGCACGTCATTTAGCACAATTTGGGTTACTCAGACTTCACCCGACTAGACTCCACATAAAAAATAAAGCACAACCCAAAAGATTTCGATCAATTTTCAAGCATGCGATTCGGGAAATTATTAACTTAGGCAATTGAGGCATGATATCAAAATTAAAACAGGCACAAAAGCACAAAAATATGATTTCAGAGAGGCCTAGTACACATCAACACAATTTATAACAATGCATTCAAGTTTTAACCGCTAATTTAGAGTTTTGGGTTCGGAACACCAACCTTTAATGCTGAAAGATGAATTTGTAAAGCTAGGCGTCAAAGTATCCAACTTTGAACGCCCAATCAATGACTAGAAAGCGGTAAAAATGTGAAAATACGGGAAACATAGGTGTGTGATTGTATGAAGTTGAAAAGTGAGGGAATGTGAAAGAGTTTGAAATTTTAAACCTTTGGCCTTTTAAAAACAGTCCAGTTCGCGCCCTTTCGGTGATATAATTGTTCTTCACCGAACCACTCGGTGACACTATGAGTGGTTATTTACCTTACCGAGTTTTACAAGACATCAAGTTAACTTGAGGGTCCAAACGGCGGACAAACTTGGGCTCGCCGACCTATTCGATGATTCTCCAACTTGTCCATGAGCCCGCTGAGTTTAACAGACTATATCTTTTGGTTTGTTGAGTCCAACGGCAGTCCAAGTCGGGCTCACCAACCTCTTCGGCGAGTCGATGACTTGAAATTTTGCTCGCCAATGTTATGACCCTAGGGGTACCCCCTAGACGTATCATGGTGTACTTGACCCCGAAGGGGTCTCACACATGTCCTTAGCATATCATAACATAAGATAATAGAAAAATAAGGGAAAATTTAAAACTTTTAGAATTGAAGTTATTTTCATAAAAACAGGCAGAAGTCTTTATATACATTGTCTCAAACCATCTAACACAACTTTTAGAATAAACTCTTGGGACACAGGCCATACAATAGTCTCAACATGGAAATAAAAGACATAAAGGAAAGGTGGGTTTTGTCCTCGAAGCTATGAGGACTCACCAAGATCTTCAACTCCTTCCAACATCTACAAACCTATCTCGAAGAGTAGCACTCAATCTCCAAACCCTACATTTGATTAGAATGTAGGCAAAGTATGCCTTAGTACAAAATGTACTAAATATGTTAGCTAGCATAACCATAAGAGCATAAGACAAGGGTTAGTCAATATAAGACATAATCCAAAATCACATGAAGTACTTCATGAAACATATATCATAACCATAAGAGACAATATCATAATAATAATAACAAAGTCTCCAACATAAGCATCATATAAGCATGATTGAATCTTAGTCATCTATACCATAATCGAACCATTGTCAAGTAACCTCAAAGGCATACATGTGCAAAGCATGAATAGCATCCCATAATACCATCCAAGAGAAGTATACCTTTTTGGTCATCTAATCATAGTTTATATACATGGTCAAGTCTTTAAGATTTTCTTACCATAAGGGCACCATACTTCTAAGTAACCACATATCACACTTCTGCAATGCATGAAAGGCATCCCATACTACCCTTCACACTAAGCATAACCTTGAAGTCGACCTAGTCATATTTACCCTCCTTTGGTCTCACTATTGGCTTACTTTATGTAGACAAGAGAACTATCACCTTTAGTCAATCACATCTTCGAAGGCAGCTGTAGCAACAACCCAAGCTAAACTATACAATGTAAAGGAACCCTTCATACCTAGCCTTTAGTCACACTTGTGAAATGTATGGATAGCATCCCATATTACTATCCACACTAAGTACTCCTTTAGGCTATCATAAATGCTCACTAGTTGGGGACTAGTCCCTCTATTCTATTTGCCTCTATTCACATAAGGTAATAATCTATTTAATACTAGGCAAGTCACACCCTATGAATGAACTCTATTTCTCAATTCAAGGCTACTAAGGAATAACTCCCTAATAGGCTAGACCATGCTATTATCCAACTAATATAACCTTATTAGGCTAAGCTAACTACCTTGGAAGACACACTAACATGCAAGTCCAAGCTACTATAGGAAAGGTACAAGTGTTCTATCCTAGCTACCATGACATAGTCCTATACCAAATAATTCATGCTACCCTTACAAGTATACATTGATACAAATGCAAGTTATCATTAGGAGAGTATAATTCTTAATCCTAAGCTACCATTAGGAGAGTATGAGTCTTCAATCCCAAGTTACCATGAGTAACCCTACCTGAAGCTACCCTTGAAATGCATCTTACAATGCAAGGTCAAGCTACCCTTAGGAGAGTATAGATCCTCAATCCTAAGCTACCCTTGGGAGAGTATAAGTCCTCAATCCTAAGCTATTCTTGAACTGCATCTTATAATGCATAGTGAATCTACCCTTACAAGCACATCAATATGCTAATGTAAGTTATCCTTAGGAGAGTAAGATTCTCAATCCTAAGCTACCATGAAAAGGTATTCGCCAAACCAAGTCATGCTACCATTAAGGCATCCTAACAATGCTAGTTCAATCCACCAATAGGAGAATATAAATCCTCAATCTTAAGCTACCATGACTACTCCTAACTCATGCTACCATGAAATGCATTTTAGAATGCCAAGTCAAGCTATCCCTTAGGCGAGGATAGATCCTCCAGCCTAAGCTATCAATATTTGTCTTATTCTACCAAGCCAAGTTATACATGAAGGGAACATATGTTACAACTTCAAGCTATTCTAGACTAACAAGCTTTTATTCATTTCAAGTTATTAAGCCAACCTAGAATCATTTTATGAGAGATAACCTTGGGTCTCCTAGCATCTTTATCCATAAGTGTGTAAGAGAAAACCAATACACAACAAAATCACATAATATTGGCGTTACCCCCAAAGCCCTAACATTGATGACTACAAGCCCTCCTTCAAGCTTTCTTTATTAATCTCATCATTATACCTAGATTTAAAGGTAATTCAATCACATTATTCATTAGTAGGTTATTCTAGTCATAATTGATTGAAAAAAGTTGAAACTCATCTTTACAAGTCATGATCATTAATATTCAATAAAGTCTAGTTCATTTCATGAATATATGTTCCTAACATTGAACAAATACTACACATGACATTGACTTAGGAAGATCACCTATGAACCTTCAATTTCATCTCTAATGGCATAAACCCACAAATATCACATTCATCAATTTACACTAGGGTTTACCATAGAATTCACATGAATTCATCTTATTATCATAATTAGATGCTAATACAATCATAATTAGGTATTATCCACTAGATTGGAATCATACCTAAGCACTACCAACAAAGTAGAAGGAAACCCTAGCTAGAATTGGGTTTTTGACTTAACAATTGGGGGAAAACCTAGGCGGCTCTGTGGGAGGAAGAACCCATATATGATTAAGCTAAAATACCTCAATTCATAGCCCTAATCAATCTCTCATGAATGGAGGAAAATCTGCCCTCCTCTCTTGTCTTCTTCTTCTTCTTCTTCACTTTTAGAGAGAGAATTTTCGGAGAGGATTTGGGGTCTTACATGAATTAGTTTAATGATTTAGTTTAGGTGTCTATTAGGTATTTATAGGTGGTTAAATAACTAACTAACCGACCTCCCTTAACCCCTAATTAATTACTAACTTAACCCCCAAACATCTCACTTAAAACTAATCTTTAAAAACTGCCTTCACCTACGTCCCACCCATCCACGGACCGTGGATGGGTCTACTAACCGTACTGCTCACTCGTGAGTGAGGTACTGTGGCTCAACATTGCAGGGGAACCTAATCCTTGACCCACAACCCCAACCTATGGGTGTGGGTCCACCTATGGCTAGTAGGTGGCCAAGCGTAGGTTGCTGTTTTTTTTACAGCTTTTAGGGCTGTTTTGAAGTCCTCCTCAAGGACCCTTTGGGTGGTCCTACCTTGACACCCCAACCCTTAAACACCCATTCTAGGTATGGGAGTCATTTCTTTGATTTTAATCCACAAACCACAGTAAAAAATTCTTGTGAAAAGCTCTAGAACTCACTAGTTCAACTTACTAGTTTCCAGGGCATTACAATATCTCCCCCTTGGGATCATTCGTCCTCGAATGATGATTATAACCACTTCATAAAGTTAAAACTCTAAGCTAACAGCCCTTTATGAAAGTACTACATCTAAAATCACACAACCAAGGAAGAAACCTTCAATTCCAAGCTAAGCACATTCAATGCAACACAAGGGAGTACGAATTACTTCCACCAACCCAAAAATCATGAAACTCTATATCTACTCATTTTCAAGGAGAAACTAACATATCCTAGATAAAACATACTCAACACACACTCATGGAGTCTAAACGTATTTTACTCTCAAAAAGTATTTATTCTAGGAGGAATCTTTCAACTCCCAAAACTAGGGCATGCTCATATATTCATCTCATGAAGTCTGTATGAAACTTTACTCAATGTACTACAACATGAGGAAAATAATGCATATAAGTCATTTCTATTAAGAAGTAAGTATTTTCATGAAAATGCATCACATAAGAAGATCATGGAAACATGAAATTCACACATGACTTCATTTAAAAGAAAATCAAGAGGAACCTATCATCTCAAGCTAGAATAGGAGTAGAAGGAAAAGGATGAGGACATCAGGACATCTCATTGGCCCTTGGCCTCCCAAGTAGCACTCTTAACAAAATTCCTTACTAAAGAACACTCCTTACCACTTTATGGAAAAACTTCCTTGTTCTTCTAATTCTTAACTTGCCAGTCTAAGACCTATTCCGGTAATTCTAATTTAGAGAGGTTCTCATTAGAAACTCTAGCTCACAAGCAACCCTACTAACACCACTCAAGATCTCATATGAGTCTACCAAACTGGAACTAAACTTCTCATACTCTCTACACCTCTCAAGGTGAGAATTTCAGGAAAATCTAACTGATGAACACCAAGGTTACTCAACGACCTGTCTATCTAAGCACATTATCTCCCCCTTGGGAGCAAGCCTGTACAAACTTCTTTTAAGCATCACTTATTTAAATTCTAAGGTCGGAGCAAGTCTTCACTAAGATTCATGGTGAATTACATTTCTACCCTTTTTAGAGGAGTCTATACACTTAGCCCATCTAGGTATTACTTAAACACCCTATTCATCCAATCTATCAACATACTTCAAAGCTCGTCATGACTAAGTCAGGTTCTACAAAAAACTAAACATAACCTCACAATCATCTTTCTAGGTAGGCACACTATCTCCCCCTTGGGAGTAAGCCTACACAAATTCTTCTAAACATCCTTCATAACATGAAGGAAACAATGAAGCATCATTCATACTAAAGACAACATCACAATCTATCATCTCAAATCTCTCAAGTCACATAGCCATAATTGGCATCACAACCAAACTTTCTCCCTCACTCCTTGTAGAATAAGCCCTTCGAGTAGTCATTTACTAAAGACCATCGGTTAAGAAATAAGAGAGAAACCTTATAGAGTTAAACTCTATGGCATGACTTGGAGAATGAAGAAGTGAAGTTTCCTAATCATCCAATAGCCTCCTATTCATAAATGTGGCGCGCTTCACATTTATGAACACGACTCTACTAGATGTGGTTTGAGACAATCCTAGAAACATTCTAAACCTTGTGCTCTAATTACCAAGTTTGTTACTGCCCAGGGTTACCCCCTAGAACTAACATGGTGTACTTCACCTCGAAGAGGTCTCATACAAGTCCTTAGCATATCATAACATAACATAATAGAAAAACAAGGCAAAATTTAAAACTTTTACAATCAAAGTCATTTTCATAAAAACAAAAGGACGTATTTCTATACTTTGTATCAAACCATCTAACACAACTTTTAGAATAAACTCTTGGGACACAACCCATACAATAGTCTCAACATGAAAATAAAAGACATAAAGGAAAGGAGGGTTTTTTCCTCGAAGCTATGAGGACTCAACAAGACCTTCAACTCCTTGCAACTTCTAGAAATCTATCATCAAGAATAGCACTCAATCTCCTAACCGTACATTTTATTTAAATTTAGGTAAAGTATGAGTTAGTACAAAATGTACTAAATATGATACGCCCCTCAAAATGAAGTAGGATAAAGTAGAGCCTCACATGGGTTTTATGCATTAATAACTTGTTAAAATAATGAAGTCTAACCCTTTTAGTCAGTTTTAAAGAGTTTGGAAGTCAAGCGTCAAGGGACGACCAAGGCGTTCGGAACTAGTCTTTTTCGTGTTGGTGTGTTCTAGTATGTTGTTCATGTTTTTATGTGTTGTTTGTAGTCTAAAATCAGTGGAGGTGACCCTAGTATCTTAATAAATGTTTTTAGGGTCAAAACGTTCGGATACGACTCCCTGGGGGGCACCATAAGGGTCCCCGAGGAGGACCCCAACCTTGGCCAAGCAAGCTGCCAAGGCAGCTTGAAGTTGTGCTTGGAGGGAGCATGTCCGCGTCGCGGACTAGCTCCACCAAGGGCCAAATGTTTGGTCCGCGTCGCGGACATGTTGCGGACTCTACCGTCTCGGATTTTAATTTATGAAACTTGTGGGAACACCTCCGCGTCGCGAACCTGTGCCCCGATGAAATCTGCGAAAATAAAACTCAAGTTTGACTTGTTAAAAAAGTCCAACTAAGTGAGGGGTAGTTTGGATACCTTGGGTTATTGTTTTAAGTGTTTTTAAGTATATTTAAACATTTAAAGTCTATTTTAAAGTCATTTTCTCCTAAATTCAAAACCCCATGGAAGGTCAAGGTGAAAGATGGAGCTAGGGTTGATGGTGACTACTGATTTCTTCTTCAATTTCGTTTGGTTATTGATGATTAAGGTATGGGGATCCTTTATCCTTGATTATTCTATATTTCAAGGAGCCCAATCAAAAGGTTTTCAAGGTTTTTCAAATACACAAAATCCTATTTCGAATTCTAAGCATGGGTTGTTGCATTAAATGATTTTAAATGATGTTTTATGCTGTTAGTAATGATTATTGATGGTTTGAAGAAAGAAATCTTCATGAACCCATGTCTTTTCAAGTTCTTTAAATTTGGCCTAAAGTGGGTCTATTGATTTTGATGAATGGAAGAAGGATTATTGAGTGGTTTGATGTGGGCTGTTCTTATATGATCTTAGCTATGTTTAATTGCTGTAAATTGTTATTGAATTGTATAATGTGAGGTAGTAGCCTTGAATGGTCATAAATTGGGATTTAGCCTTTATGTTGGTTATTGGATATTGTTTAGCTTAGCTTGTATAGTTGAATATTGTTATTATCATTGTTATTGTATTGTTAATTGTTGGAATATTAGGATGATGAAGATAGCTATGGAAAGAGGGTAAGGTGACCTAACTTGATGAATATTGTATAATTGGCATGGAATTGAGTATTGTGGCTTATGCCCTTTGAAAGGTGGTAAGATGGCTTGATCTATTAATATTGCTATAATTGTTTCTTAGGTTGGATCCACCTTTGGTGGAAGTGTTTCTTGTTGCTTTTGAATTATGATTGTGGCCATGAAGGGCATTACAGGAGTATTGTTGTATTGTTGTGTTATTACATATAAATGAAGCTATATATAAAGTCCTATATGAAGCTATATGTAAAGTTTGTGTGATGCTATAATGTGAAGATATTCTAATGGTATTAATGTGATATTGTATAAAGTGTTATTATGCTAATGTGAAAGCATGTTTCTCTTGAAACGATGTATATATGTGATGATGTTGGATTATGAAGTGTCCTCAAATAATAATGTTGTGACTTGATTAGTAGAAAAAAGTGAATCTTCTTGTTACTTAAAGTCTTGAATGCATGAATGTGTGAAGTGGGCTAGAACTAAGAAATGGAGCCCTTTCAATAAATGCTAAAAGAGGAATTCTAGGCCAAGACTTGAATCGGCAAAACTAAGAAATGGTGCCCTTTCATAAGTCTAGCTTTCCTAAGTAAATGTATAACCTTGAAGGATGGGCCTTAGGGCGATGTTCCCTTCTTGAGTGAAATGATAAACTTAGAGATGGATGGAGCCGAAACGGCATGAGAATCCTTATCTAAGAAAGTTAAATGAGCTATCCTTATGAACTGTGATTGGTTATGACTAAGAAATGGGGCCTTTCTTGGGAAGAGGTACTATGAGTTGGTTGAACTAGAAAAGGAACCCTCTCTAGTACATATGTGATTGAATATTCTATGGGAAACAAGGCTAGCACTGAGTGGATGTGGTTAGGAAGGTGGCCTAGTTGAGTATGAGATTA
>JAJOOS010016159.1:0-31171 GCA_029582725.1 Solanum chiquidenum
TGGTTACCATCAGTTAAAGATTGAGGTGGTTAAGAATTGGGTTCGACCAAATTCTATGATTGAAATTAGCAGTTTGTGGGGCTCTCTAGCTATTATTGTCGCTTGTGGTATGAGTTGAGTCCAATTGGTATCTCCCGATTCCAATTGGTATCTCAACGAAGTGAACTAGACGTCGTAATCACAATTGAGGGGCCACAAACAAAGCAAATTGGAAACTAAGAAGGTTCCAATTAGTATTTGGCCCCAGGGGTGGTGTGAATGCATGGATGATCAGGAACAATCATCCACGGAGCAAAATAATTAATTAAGAATTTGGACTTATCCGTAAATTGTATCTTAGAAACTTTGAATGCGTGCTTCTGGTTGTCTGAATTAACTACGAATGTGAAGTTGTAATTTCTTGAATATGATCAGGTGATTATGTGCACAATAAATATGTGTCTGAACTTTGATATGTACAATATGTTGGCCTGGTCGTTAAAGTTATCCAAGTTATAAATACTTGAGTATCGTGAAATTCGTTGTGAAAGCTAGATTTGACTAAGGATCGCGTGAGTGTATGGGTGTATCCTGGGGATGTGTGAGTTGTGGCGCTGATTTAACAAAAATGAATTGGTTTGTGTGTCATGGGATTGACTGGGGTGTAGACAATGATTATCCTAGTTATGAGGATTATTCTAAAATTGCTAAGTAAAGTTGGGAACCTTTGTGGAATTTAGAAAAGAAAAGAACCCCATAAAAATTATTGGCAGGGGTTATGTTTCTGTTATGGACGTTGGGGCGGGATTCTTCCCGCCAAGGCGAGGCCGCCAGAGCGGGATGAGGCGAGATAGAGCCTCAACATATCTTCCTTGTTTTTCCCTAGTCACAATTATGGACCCCGAATAGTACCCGAACTAACCCCCGCGATCTAATTCGTTGTTCAACAATCAAATATAAGTGGTAAAGTGTGTTAAATTGTGGAGAACTTGGGCATATGAGGAGGAAATCAGTGAGGCCGTGGAGGCCGGGGAAATGGTAATACAGGTAGAGGAGTAGTGCAGCCAGGCGAGGAGGTTTCCCGTCAAGATAACATGGCTCAGTTATATGTTTTTCTGAGCAAGACCGAGTTTGAGATGTGTGATGCAGTGGTCACTAATGGGTTCTTGTATGTGCCCGGATGACTATTGTTTTGTATGGTCTGAGTTCTACTTATTCATACGTGTTAGTTCAATTGCCTTGGGATTTGATGTGGTTTGTGATACACATGATGCCTCCATCCATGTTTCTACCCCAGTTGAAGAGTCTGTCATAGTTACCCTTGTATATCGTGTTGTCCTGTTGTGTTTATGGATTTTTTGATTTGGGTTGATTAGATTATGCTGGATATGACTGACTTGATATAATCTTAGGAATGACTTGGTTGTCCCCCTATTATACCGGGATTAATTGTACTACTAAGTCGGTAACTCTAGATCCCCGGTAGGGAAAGATTAGAGTGGGAAGGGGTGTACAAGCCTAAGCTAGCTAAGATCATATACTCCATTTGGGCTAGGAAACTGGTAGGGAAGGGTTGTTTGGCTTATTTTTCTCATGTTTGGGAGGTTGAGGTTGAGTCACCCTCTATTGAGTCTGTTCCTGCAGTGTCTGAGTTTAAGGAAGTGTTTCGTACTGATTTACTTGGTATGCCTCCGGATAGAGATATAGATTTCTGCTTTGACTTGGAAACTGGCACTCAACCCTTTTCCATCCCTCCGTATCGTATGGCTCTAGTAGAATTAAGAGAGCTTAAGGCTCAAATCCAAGAGCTTTTTGATAAAGGGTTCCTCCGTCCTATTGTTTCTAAGTGGGGTGCTTGCTCCTGTCTTGTTTGTTAAGAAGAAGGAGGGTAGTATGAGGACTGACGATTTTATCTTAATCCATAAGGGAGTGGATTAATACCAGAATGACAAGCTTATGCATAAGGAAGGTCCCAATGAGTATACTTGGGTGAAGGAAATCGAAGTATTTTAGTAAGAAAGTGCGTATAAATCGAAGTATTTTTGGAAAGAATGAAAATTTGGAAATTGTTTAAGTTAGGAAAGGTCGAGTTTTGGTCAACTTCAAATGGACATAACTCCTAGATCAAGATGATTTAAGTGTACTTCCAGATATGGTTGGAAATCTCTTGGAATGATCTTTCCAAGGCCTCGAGTTTACGCGATTCCGAGTTTGTATGAGTGAGTTATGCTCTTTGGAAGTTGGGTTGTAGGATTAAGGAAAGTCTAATCCGGATTTTGGAAGGGTAATTTAGTCTTTTCCATACCTAATTATTCTAATTCATTTTTAGTAGTTTAATTGGGGTAAAGTCAGATTTTAGTCAGTTTAGAAAAGTTAATTTTACGCAGGGCTTGGAGAAGAGGAGAAAAGACGAGAAAGGAGAAGAACGTTCAAGATTCGTTGATTTCGTCGAGGTTAGCTTGTGGATTTCGTCGGGGGTGATCCCTACAAGGTATGTGAGATCACATTGGGTTGGGTTAGTTCGCCCACGCGCCAACCATGATTCAATTCAGTGAATTTAAGCCTTCGAAAGTTTAGAAATTGAGTTCTTGATGAACATTGTTGAAAGTTTCGTTGAATTCATGTGGGTTGTGTTGTTGAAGTTTATTGATGATTTGATTCATGTTTCCGGATGAATTTCGAGTTGAATCTATTGTATATTGAGGGTATTAATAATTCTAAGTGTTTGGGGAAAGAACCAAGTGAAATTAGAGGGTTTAGAGTTGAAAACAGAAGAAAGTTCGGAGTTTTCTGGGGAGAGGGTTGGGGCGCCGCGCCTCCCAGAGCACCACAAAAGTTCCTTTGAACTTTGGGCTCTGGAATGCCACGCCACAGCAAGCTCTCTGAACTTTGAGGGCTGGCACCCCGCGCCTCTCAGAGCGCAAGGGACACCAGTTCTCCCCATTTCTTCCCCACTTTTTTGTACTTGTTCCTTAGCAATGTACCTATGTTTTCTAGTTGATTCCAACACTCTAAGGTACATCTAAACATCATGAAATCATCCATAAACATTAGATAATGAACCTTCAATCCATAATCCAATTCAAGGAAAGTTAGGATCAAAGTCAAGAAAGTTAAGAGTCAAGTCTAGAAGTTAAGAGGTAAGTCAAAGCAAAGTTTGGAAAGTTTTCAAAAGTCTTTAACAAATGTTTTAACTTTGTTTTAAGACTTAAGTTTCAAGTTAAGCAAAGAGTAAAGAGTTGAGTTCATTTCTCACAAAAGCTATAAGGAAACTAAGTGTTCCTAAAGAGTTTATAAATGTTTTCACATTTGAGTAAGAAAAGGGAACATCGATTCCAAGGGAGATTTTAAGCTAAGTTTTGAGTAATTATCTCAAACCAAAGAAAGAAGTTTATTTTAAAAACATATGAGCTAAGTATATTTTGGGAGTAGTATTGAGCACCGATATGGGGATACGAGTTCATATTAACTCAAGTCTCCATAAACCATGTAGCCATCATGGGTAGTAAATGATCATACTTTTTAGATGACTCCTTAAGATGCTTTTAGCATAGATTAGTGGATCCACTAAGTTAAGCGTTCTATATGACGGCAAAGTATAGGACAGTTCTGGAAGCTTGGTCGAGACATTGTATCACCACTTACGCTCATAGTGGTTGTTGTCGGTTAGAGAATCTCCCACATAAACTATATTACTTTATTATATAAATAAAGTTGAGTTTGTTATTGCATTTATTTAACGAACTAAGTTGTTTTCCACTGTTTTATAAATCTTTTCATATATATTGCATGTGTTTTATTGCTTTATATTGAGTTAAGTTATTCATGAGCTGAGAAGAGCCAGGGTAACTGTTCTTTCAGTTTTCAAGCTTAAGTTGTGTTTAGCATTCCAACTCGCATACTCGTACATTCAATGTACTAATGCCAGTTGGCCTGCATCATCTTATGATGCAGACACACATAACCAGGATCAACATCCAATGCCTCATTGATCAGGTTCATCACTCATAGTCAATTGGTGAGCCTCCTTGCTTCCGGAGGGCTACTTTTTACATTGCTTTCTAGTTTTCAGTTGTCAGGATAATCGGGGGTCCTGTCTCGACATCCCTCTTTGTTTTAGAGGCTTCATATACAGTTAGTAGTTCAGTTGTCTTTACTTTATTATTCAGATGTTGTTTAAAGACTTTAGTTGCCATTTTGGCTAAGTTTTATATCTCTTTAAAGTTATGTTTTCAGATTATCTTGTTAAGTTAAGTCTTCCGCTGAGTTAAGTAAGTTCGACCAAGGGTTCGCTTGGGGCCAATAATGGTTCTAGAGTGCCAGCCACATCCGGGCTGTATGCTCCGGGTGTGACAAACTTGGTATCAGAGCACAGAGTTCATGAGTCCTAGGAAGTCTATAAAGTCATGTCTGTAGATTCCTAGTTATCGGAATGAAGTGCGCCACACTTCTAATTAGGAGGCTGTAACACTTAGGAAATTTCTCACTTCTTTCACACTTATTTCATGCGTTAGAGTTTGATCTCTAAAAAGTTTCGCTCTAATTCGTACTTGCGCATGTTTCGATATAATCATTCCTCTACAAAGAGCTATCAGAGCTCATCGTGCGAGGTGTAATGTTGAGGAACAAGAGCTACCAAATGCACCTGAAGTGCAACATCAGGGAGAAGTCACTAATGATAAATTATTTGAGGCTATCCAGATGTTGAGCCAAGCTGTGACTAACCATGTTGGGCAGCAAAGACTAGCTAGACAGGAAGTGGCTGATACTTTTAGGATCCGCGAGTTCTTGAGGATGAATCCTCCAAGTCTCACTGGTTCGAGCACTACGGAGGATCCAGAGAACTTTATTGAGGAGCTGAAGAAGGTTTTTGATGTTATGCATATGCCCGATACTGAGCGAGTTGAACTAGTTGCATATCAACTGAAGAATGTTGCTAGAACTTGGTTTGACCAGTGGAAGGAGGGTAGAGCTGAGGATGCACCATCTGCGAGTTGGGCTTGTTTTGAGGAGGCTTTCTTGAGGCATTTCTTCCCCTGTGAACTGAAAGAGGCTAAGGTACGAGAATTCCTCACACTTAAGCAGGATTCTTTGAGTGTTCATGAGTATGAGTTAAAATTCACCCAATTGTCCCGTTATGCTCCGGAGATGGTTACGAATATGAGGAGTACGATAAGTCTGTTTGTTGCTGGGTTGTCTCGTCTATCGAGTAAAGAGAGCAGGGCAGCTATGTTAATTTGGGACATGGACATATCAAGGTTGATGGTCTATGTGTAGCAGGTGGAGGAAGAGAAACTAAGGGATATGGAGGAATACAGAAACAAGAAGGCTAAAACAGGAAATGAGTCTAGGCAGTAGAAAAGTAATGTGAACCGTTCATCCTTTCAGCTGAAGAAAAAGGGACCTAGTCCATCATCTGCTAGAGCACCTGCACCAAGAAACAAAGGTGAGTATAATGGCCAGAATTCACAGAACTTCAGAGCTAGACCTGCACAGTCTCAGGGTAGTGTGGAACAAGGAGGTAACTGAGCTCCTGCATGTTCTAGGTGTGGTAGAACCCACCCAGGTAAGTGTCTTGATGGCCAGACAGGTTGTTTCAAGTGTGGACAAGAGGGTCACTTCATGAAAGAGTCCCCTAAGAACAAGCAACGTCGTGGAAATCAGGGAAATAGAGCCCAATCTTCATCAGTTGCTCCACCAGACAGGGCTACACCTAGAGGAGATACTTTCGGTACCGGCGGAGGAGCAAACCATTTTTATGCGATCACTAGTCGCCAAGAGCAAGAGAACTCTCCAGATGTTGTCACTGGTATGATCAAAGTCTTTGCTTTTGATGTTTATGCTTTACTAGACCCAGGAGCAAGCTTATCCTTTGTAACCCCTTATGTTGCAAATAAGTTTGATGTTCTTCCTGAGAAACTCTGTGAACCCTTTAGTGTTTTTTCACCTGTTGGGGAGTCTATCTAGCTGAGCGAGTTTATCGTGATTGTGTCATTTCCATCAATCACAAAGACACCATGGCAGATTTAATTGAGTTAGACATGGTAGATTTCGATGTCATTCTAGGTATGGATTGGCTTATGCCTGTTATGCCTCCATTGATTGTAGGACTCGAGTTGTCAAGTTTCAGATTCCTAATGAGCCAGTCTTAGAGTGGAAAAGTAGTTCAGCAGTGCCTAAGGGTCATTTCATTTCGTACCTTAAGGAAAAAAAGTTAGTTTGCAAGGGGTGTGTCTATCACTTAGTCCGAGTTAATGACTCTAGTGTTCAAATACCTCATATTTATTCTGTTCCAGTAGTAAAAGAGTTTCCAGAAGTCTTTCCTGATGATCTACCCGGAGTCCCTCCTGAGAGATAGATAGACTTTGGTATAGATATTCTTCCAAATACTTGTCCTATTTCTATTCTGCCATATAGAATGGCACCAGCAGAGTTGAAAGAGCTTAAAGAGCAGTTGAAAGATCTCATTGATAAGAGTTTTATTCGACCAAGTGTCTCACCTTGGGGTGCTCCGGTCTTGTTTGTGAGAAAGAAGAATGGTTCCCTTATGATGTGTATAGAATATCGTCAGTTGAACAAGGTTACCATCAAGAACAAGTATCCTCTTCCAAGAATTGATGATTTATTCAATCAACTTCAGGGTGCTTCTTGTTTTTCTAAGATAGATCTCAGATCTGGCTACCACCAGTTGAAAGTAAGGGAATGTGATATTCCAAAGACAGCATTCAGCACCCGTTATGGTTATTATGAGTTTCTGGTCATGTCCTTTGGTTTGACCAATGCACCTACAACATTCATGGACCTTATGAATAGAGTATTCAAACCTTATTTAAATATGTTTGTTATCGTCTTTATTAATGACATACTAATCTATTCAAGGAATAAAGAAGATCATGCTAGTCACCTCAGAATAGTTCTTCAGACTTTGAAAGATAAGGAGTTATATGCTAAGTTCTCTAAATGTGAGTTTTGGCTTGAGTTTGTGGCATTCTTAGGTCACATTGTGTCTGGAGAGGGAATTAAAGTTGATACTCAGAAAATTGAGGAAGTACAGAATTGGCCTAGACCCACATCTCCAACTGATATTAGGAGTTTATTGTGTTTGGCTGGTTATTATAGAATGTTTGTAGAAGGGTTCTAATCCATTTCATCTCCTTTGACCAGGTTGAATCAGAAAATAGTGAAATTTCAATGGTGCGAAGCGTGTGAGAATAGCTTTCAGGAATTGAAAAAGAGGTTGACTACTGCCTCTATTTTGACCTTACCAGAAGGTACTCAAGGTTTTGTGATGTATTGTGATGCATCTAGAGCTGGTTTGGGTTATGTGTTGATGCAGAATGGCAAAGTTATAGGTTATGCCTCCAGACAGTTGAAGGTTCATGAGAAGAATTTCCCAAACCATGACCTATAGTTGGTTGCTGTAGTATTTGCTTTGAAGACATGGCGTCATTATTTGTATGGTGTTCATGTTGATGTACTCACTAATGGCAAGAGTCTTCAGTATGTTTTTACTCAGAAAGAGCTAAATCTCAGACAAAGGAGGTGGTTAGAATTACTCAAAGATTATGACATGAGTATTCTATATCACCCAAGGTAAGGCTAATGTTGTTGTTGATGCCTTGAGCAGGTTGTCTATGGGTAGTACTGCCCATGTTGAGGAAGAAAATAGAGAGTTAGCGAAATATGTGCATAGACTTGCACGCTTAGGAGTCCGACTAATGGATTCCAAAGAAGGAGGAATAGTGGTGATGAATGGGGATGAATCTTCATTAGTGTCAGAAGTGAAACAAAAGCAAGACCAAGATCCCATTTTACTTGAATTGAAGGCAAATGTTCATAAGCAAAAAGTATTAGTGTTTGAACAAGGGGGAGATGGTGTACTGAGATATCAAGGTAGATTGTGTGTACCAATGGTGGATGGAGTCCAAAAGAGGATCAATGAGAAGGCGCATAGCTCCAGATATTCCATTCATCTGGGTTCCACAAAGATGTAGCATGATTTGTGAGAGGTGTAAGAAGGGCATTGCGGAATTTATTTCTAAGTGCCCAAATTGCCAACAAGTTAAAGTAGAGCACCAAAGGCCCGGTGGTTTGGCTTAGAATATAGAACTTCCGGAATGGAAGTGGGATATGATTAATATGGATTTCATCACAGGTTTACCAAGGTCTCACAGGCAACATGATTCTATTTGAGTGATTGTCGATAGAATGACAAAAGCAGCCTAGTTTTTGCCGGTAAAGATTACCCACTCAGTAGAAGATTATGCTAAGCTTTATATTAAAGAGGTGGTAAGACTTCATGGGGTTCCAGTCTCCATTATTTCAGATAGGGGTACACAATTTACTTCACAGTTCTGGAAATCTTTTCAGAAGGGTTTGGGTTCAAAGGTGAACTTGAGTACCGCATTTCATCCTCAGATTGATGGGAAAGTAGAGCATACCATTCAGACCTTAGAAGATATGTTGAGGGCGTGTGTGATCGATTTCAAAGGCAATTGGGATAATCACCTACCTCTCATTGAGTTTACCTACAACAATAGTTACCACTCTAGCATCAAAATGGCTCCTTATGAAGCTCTTTATGGGAGGTTTAAAGTTGGTGAAGCTGGGTTGATAGGACCATATTTAGTGCATCAAGCGGTGGAGAAGGTGAAAGTGATTTATAGAGAGGTTGAAGATGGCACAGAGTCGTCAGAAATCTTACACTAATGTTAGAAGAAGAGAGTTAGAGTTTGAAGTAGATGATTGGGTGTATCTAAAAATTTCACCCATGAAGGGTGTTAAGAGATTTGGTAAGAAGGGGAAGCTTAGTCCCCGGTATACTGTACCTTACCGAATATCCAAGAGGATTGACAAAGTATCTTATGAGTTGGAAGTACCACACGAGTTAGCCGTTGTTCATCTGGTGTTTCACATCTCCATGTTGAAAAAGTGCATGGGCGATCCGTCATTGGTCATACCAACTGAAAATATTGGGATCAAGGATAGCCTATCTTATGAAGAGATTTCGGTTCAAATTCTAGATCTCTAAGTTCACAAGTTGAGAACAAAAGAGGTAGCATTAGACAAAGTCCTTTGGAGGAACCAATTTGTTGAAGAAGATACTTGGGAATCTAAAGAGGATATGAAGAAGAGATATCCACATCTCTTTGAGTCCGCAGAAAATGTAGACCAAGGTACTAATTCTCTTCTTAGTACTCTATAAATTATGAGTGAGAATGTTATTTGTTTGCAATAGCTTGTTGGGTGTTTGAACTTGATGTTACACCCTTAGCCTAGTAAAAGTAATCTCATTTGAGAAAGAATGTTCCCAAGTGGGAGATATTGTAACATCTCGCAATATGAAATAACTAGGAATAAGCTAATAATTAGAAATAATCATTTTTGGAAAGAATGAAAATTTGGAAATTGTTCAAGTTAGGAAAAGTCGAGTTTTGGTCAACTTCAAACCGCCATAACTCCTAGCTCAGCATGAGTTTGGTGTACTTCCAGATATGGTTGGAAAGCTCTTGGAATGATCTTTCCAATGCCGCTGAGTTTGCACGATTCCGAGTTTGTATGAGTGAGTCATGCCCTTTGGAAGTTGGGCAGTTGGATTTAAAAAAGCCTAATCCGGATTTTGGAAGGGTAATTTAGTCTTCTCCTTACCTAATTATTCTAATTCGTTTTTAGGAGTTTAATTGGGGTAAATTCAGATTTTAGTCAGTTTAGAAAAGTTAATTTTACGCTAGGGCTTAGAGAAGAGGAGAAAACAGGAGAAAGGAGAAGACCGTTCAAGATTCATCGATTTCGTCGAGGTTAGCTTGTGGATTTCATTGGGGGTTATCAATACAAGGTATATGAGATCACACAACATTGGGTTACTTCGCCCACGTGCCAACCATGATTCAGTTCAACGAATTTAAGTCTTCGAAAGTTTAGAAATTGAATTTTTGATGAACATTGTTTAAAGTTTTGTTGAATTCTTGTGGGTTGTGTTGTTGAAGTTTCTTGATGATTTTATTCATGTTTGCGGGTAAAATTTTGTATTGAATCTATTGTATATTGAGGGTATTAATGATTCTAAGTGTTTGGGGAAAGAACCAAGTGAAATTAGAGGGTTTAGAGTTGAAAACTGAAGAAGAAAGTTTGGAGTTTTCTGAGGAGGAGGCTGGGGCACCACGCCGCCCAGAGCGCCACCAAAGTTCCTCTGAACTTTGGGCTCTAGCGCGCCGCGCCAGCCAGAGTGCCACAAAAAGCTTTCTGAACTTTGAGGGCTGGCGCCCCGCGCCTCTCAGAGCACCAGGGACGCCAAATCTCCCCATTTATTCCCTACCTATTCGTACTTGTTCCTTAGCAATGTACCTATGCTTTTTAGTTGATTCCAACACTCTAAGGTATATCTAAACATCATGAAATCATCCATAAACATGAGATCATGAACCTTGAATCCATAATTCAATTCAAGGAAAGTTAGGATCAAAGTAAAGAAAAGTTAAGAGTCAAGTCTAGAAGTTAAGAAGTAAGTCAAAGCAAAGTTTGTAAAGTTTTCAAAAGTCTTTAACGAATGTTTTAACTTTGTGTTAAGACTTAAGTTTCAACTTAAGAAAGAGTAAAGAGTTGAGTTCATTTCTCAAAAAAGCTATAAGGGAACTAAGCATTCCCAAAGAGTTTATAAATGTTTTCACATTTGAGCAAGAAAAGGGAACATCGATTCCAAGAGAGCTTTAAAGCTAAGTTTTGAGTAATTATCTCAAACCAAAGAAAGAAGTTAGTTTTAAAAACATATGAGCTAAGTATATTTTGGGAGTAGTATTGAGCACCGATACGGAATGCGAGTTCATATTAACTCAAGTCTCCACAAACCATGTAGCCATCATGGATAGTAAAGGATCATACTTTTTAGATGACTCCTTAAGATGCTTTTAGCATAGACTAGTGGATCTACTAAGTTAAGCATTCTATATGACGGCAAAGTATGGGACAGTTCTGGCAGCGTGGGCAAGACGTTGTATCACTACTTAGGCTCATAGTCGTTGTTGTCGGTTAGATAATCTCCCACAAAAACTATATAACTTTAATATATAAATAAATTTGAGTTAGTTATTGCATTTATTTAACGAACTAAGTTGTTTTCCATTATTTTATAAAGCTTTTCATAAACATATTGCATGTGTTTTATTGCTTTATATTGAGTTGTTTTATTCAAGAGTTGAGAAGAGCCAGGGTAAGTGTTCTTTCAGATTCCTTTCAAGCTTAAGTTGTGTTTAGCATTCCCACTCGCATACTCGTACATTCAATGTAGTGATGCCAGTTGGCATGCATCATCTTATGATGTAGACACAGGTCACCAAGATCAGCATCCAGCGCCTCATTGATCAGGTTCAGCACTTAGAGTCAATTGGTGAGCCTCCTTGCTTCTGGAGGGCTCATTTTTACATTGCTTTCCAGTTTTCAGCTGGGAGGATGATCAGGGGTCATGTCCCGACATCTCTCTTTGTTTTAGAGGCCTTATAGACAATTAGTAGTTCAGTTGTCTTTACTTTATTATTCAGATGTTGTTTAAAGAGTTCAGTTGCCATTTTGGCTAAGTTTTATATCTCTTTAAAGTTATGTTTTGAGATTTTCCTGTTAAGTTAAGTCTTCCCCTGAGTTAAGTAAGCCAGGCCAAGGGTTTGCTTAGGGACAACAATGGTTCTCGAGTGCCAGCCACGTCTGGGGTGTAGGCTCGGGGCATGACATTATTGATGAAAAGGTTGACTTCGTAGTGATAGTCAAGGATTATGGAGTGTAATAGTAATAAGAGTCGTGATGGATTGTGACGGGATGCAACTATATAATAAGATTGTTGGTTAAGCGAATTTTGTATAGTAATTACTCCTTGCGAGTACCTAAGGTTGTGGTTTTATAATATTTGGTGAGTAACGTGGTTGTATGGAAAGTTATAAGAGATGATAGGACACAAGTCGAATAGAATGTTAAAGAGTTAGAGTTATAATAAAGGAAAATATAGTAGAATGTATTACAGCCTTTAGAGAGAGGCTATAGCAAGAATATTTTATTGGATTCTTAAGGCTAAATAGTTATCTTTAGAGGAGTAGATAATTGGGTTTAGAGACGCATGAATTCATTTGTTTTACTGTGGCTATGGTAATAGTGTCACAAGTGTGTCAGATTGGTTAAAAACTATCAACAAAGACTTAAGAAAGGAGTGTACAAACATTAGCTCGAGTGTGATGATAAGTGATTTGTTTTTGTTTTGAGTTTAGTAATGAGTACGATTGAATTTTAGCGAAGGATATTGTAAGATCGATGGAGATGCGATCAATGATAAGTGAAGATCTATTAATTCATAAGAATCTTCAAGGTACAAGCTAATATTGATAGAGAAAAAGGGATTGTGTATATAGTGGAAATTACAATTCAGATTTTTTCATCGTAAGTCTACTACTATTGATTGTTAAGTACCTAAGAAAGGTTTCATTTTTAAAAGTGCTGTGAGTATGATTCACTAGCTATGCTCTAGTGTGTTTTCACTTTTGTGGGTGGATCCCTAGTGGTGGATCAGGGGTACCAAATCCTGCGATGTTCTGTTGGTTGAGTTGGAAGATTGGGAAGATTTGGTTATCTCGAATGACATAATTTGTGTTGTCTTGGAGTTTTTAGAGTATTTTAGTGGTTCTACATGTACCACCTTGCTTATGAGAAATTATAGAAGAGCTACCATGCGTAATTGTGGTTGTCCGGCAATTTGAATATTTCATCTTGTCATCGAGGTCATGTATCGATTATGTGTGGTTTAATGTGGGGATCATTGAATCCAATTATACTTTTCTTAAGAGGTAATATACAATTACTAATTCTAGCATTTTGATAGTGTTGTTGGAGGGTTTGTATGCTCGGGCATATCCCTCGATGAGTATTTGATGTCTAAGGATCAAATTTTTATAGCTTAAACTCATGGGAAATTGGCTTGTGAGATGGAGATGTTGATAAGAACTATGATTGTTTGGGTATTATGATTGTGTGTTGGATGGTTCAGGTTTACCTCTAATTGTGGTGAGTTTTGATTTAGGATTTTATCATGGTTATGTGAGAAACGATTCGTCATGATATTTTTGTCAAGATCCTTAATAGATGTGGCAGATGTGTGTAAAATCAACTTTGGTGGTTGTTGGGAATCATTTTGTTGATTAGTTAAGTTTACATACAACAATATTTATCACTCAAGTGTTTAGATGAATTCATTGAGGCATTGTAAGGGAGGATGTATAGTTACTAAATTGGTTGGTTTGAGGTTGGAGATGTGAAACCCTTAGGGGCTAATGAGATTCGGTAAGAAGGGCATGTGATACAAGTATCCCCAGTAATTTGACTATTCAGATACTACTCTACCCTTACTTTAATCAGTCTTGCCTAGTTGATCACTCGGGGATGAGTGATGGGTAAGTTGGTATCTATTGTAACGACTTGATTTCGATCGTTTTGGAAAAGCCAAATGGAGAAAGAATTGGGGCAGAAAACTTTTTCGTAGTAATTGGATTTTCCCAACCTAGTCCAGATTTGGATGAAATCGGAGTCATTAAGGTGTAGAGACATCTGGTAACAATCGGGTAAATCATTTATTATTTTTATTACATGAGTAGTTAGATAATTCGTTAAGGAATCCATAAGACTTTACAGAATTGAATTCGGGCGAGTAAAACTCCCGAAATTGATCTTAGCGTAAAAGGTATTTAATGAGTGTCCTAGTTTAGAGGTGTGTTATTAAATGGGAATTTTGGAATTCTTGAAATAACTCTCTGTCTCGAGAATGCTGCTTTGGCATTGGGTTTTACCACTGTGGCGGGCTCGACGCGTACTAATGTCGTTCATAAACTCCTAAACGACCTCATTATGCACTTCTCGACTTTTAGAGCTAAAGAACGACCCCCAGGCGACTCCTACTAATTTTTCACCATTCTAAAGACTAAAGGTAAGCTTTTCACTCCCCGAATCCATTTTTTTTATCCGTAGAACGTAATAGAATCGATAAATATTGATGGGGGAGGGTTTTGTTAAAGATTCTATAGTGGAAACAATCCTAAATTGGGTATTAGGATCTTGGGTTTGATCTAGGGTTATTGGGTTTGTTATAATCCAGATAATTAGACCTTTGATTGTTGATCCTTGTGCTAACTGTATGCTTTTAGACCATGAACAAGCGAGAAGAATCCGGAAAGGGAAGATTCAAGTGTCTTAGGGGATTGAAGCTTGGATTCGAGGTAGGTGATGGTTGTGATTCTATGATTCTGTGATGTATGTTTGTTCTTGCTTCATTATGATACATGTATGTATGCGAATGTTGCATTATTGATCACACTTATTGTAAATGAGGATAATTGAATAATTGTATGCCATGAATCACCTCTTGTGGTATGATTGTGAGAATATACATTGTCATTGTGATTGTGGTTTATTGAATAGGCGAGTGTCACGATCCGACACACCCACATTCCGACATAACTAACTGGTACCAGTTGCCACGTTCCGGCATAAATATGGGATTGGATTGCCATGTTCCATCATAACTAACTTGGATCGGATTGCCACGTTTCGGCATAAATATGCGATTAGATTGCCACATTTTGGCATACTAACTGTTTGGGTTTGGGTTCTATGAGAGGACCATTGGATTGGGTTCCGTGAGAAGACCATTGAATTGTGTTGTGTATCTACTTGTGCTGAGTTCGTTCATATCTAATGATGATTGATATTGGAAGACGGTATGTTGATCTAAATTGATATAATTGTGATATGTGAGAATCATAAAGTTGTTCATTGTTCGTATATGTTGATGATATTGTATATGTTCGATATGTGCATGTTATTATATCGTTGTACTGACTAATGTATGTTACACTTAGTGGGATAGCCGCATGATCCTACTAGTACACGGTGGGTGTGTACTGATACTGCACTTGCTCTTTCTTTGTTGAGTACAGGGCATCTTCAGGTGACTATTGATAGACCTCAGCTAGGTGAGTATGAGCGTGACCGGATTCAAGGGTGAGCCAGTTCTTTCAGGATGCCAGGGATCTCTCTTGTTTAAGTCCATTCTTTTCGGACAAAGACTATTGGGTTAAGGTATAGTTTACATTCGGGGTGTACCCCTTGTTCTTAGACTTGTCGTTCGTAGAGTTTTGGTACATTGACTTTCAGGTTCTAGGTGTTGAATTTCCGCATTGTAGTTATTTTTGTTAGACTTTTGTTAGAGTTTATGGAAACTCTATTTCTTTCCTTAGTATTTTCCTGCTTTCATGTACTTAAATGTCTTAGTTTTGGTTTAGTTGCTTGGTTTGAGTTGTAATAGTGGTTCTCCCACCGGAGGGTTAGTGTGGGTGCTAATCACGACGGTCTGGGTCGTGACATCGATGGAACAAAATTTTATACTTCTGGCTATTCCTTGCATGATACGATAATTTCCATCATTTTCATATTTTGTCAAAAGATTTGAACCATAATTGACAATATTTTCATTTAAAATATGATTTTTATCATTCGAAAGACTATCTTCACATATATCACGCCATCTCAACCAAGTTACATGTGAATATAGTCTTTCGGATAATTCTGATCATATTTTAAATGAAAATATTGTCAATTATGGCTCAAACTTTTTGACAACACATGGAAATGATGGAAATTATCGTATCATGTAAGGAATATCGTGAAGAATAAAATGTTGTTCAATCGATAACCTCTATAAGACAATTCATATAAACATTATGTATATCTTACTTTAGAACATCAGATATTTTTAACAAGTTTCTACTATTGTTTAATTATACTTTGCTTCTTCTTCACTTTTGGTTATTTGATATTTGAAAAATAAAAGAAATTGTTAAACTTATTCTTATAATCTCGACATATTTTCTTGCATTCCAAAGTGTATGTACTAACATGATCTCACTAGTTGAAGTTGAATTTTGATTGAAATCTTTCAACTAAAGGAGATCTAAATATGAATCATTCAGCAAACGAACACTCAAGTATAAGAAAATAAGAAGAATGTTGATTGTGAGAGATAAAAAAAGAGAGATAACAATACGACAACAAAGAAAAGGATGTTGACTTCTTTCACCTAGCTTCAAGATTGCATTTTAATCATTTATCTGAATGTTAAATTGTATCAATTCATTTACAATTTTAAATTTAAGCCGTCTTATAAATTTTGTCGATAACTTCTTTGCTCCGCCTTTATTAATTACATTTTATAAAGGTTTATTTCAAAATTTGTCAATTGTAATGACCCTTGAGGTCATTTTTGTGTGCTTTTACTATTTTTCCCCTTCTCGTAGCTTCCGTATAGCTTTTTTATGATGCTGGGTTGGGTGACATGTTTCCCAAGGTGGTAGGGTGAATATTGAGTGGTTTTTTACATTTGGAAGTCTTAACGTTTAAAAGAGTTGACTTCAGTTAACATCTAGTTATTTTGATGTCCAATGGAAATTTTGATAGTTCCATCAGCTGTAGAAGGGTAATTTAGATCTAGTGTGATGATCGGTACAAGTGTCGAGGCTTTTGTTTGGAGTTTGTGTAATTAAGGGTTTTAGGTTTTGAGGTTTGCCCAAAGTTTGACCTTGTTAAACTTTCTTTCTAAACATGCTTCGAATGGAATTCTGACAGTGTGGTTAGCTCTAAAATGTCGAGTTTGGTGTAGAATGACTTTTAGTTTAATTCTCAAGGTAATCGTGATGACCTTGTGGCATTTAACATTTTGTTTGGCATTTCTTTATAAGTGTAAACTTTAGTCAACATTTTGACCAAATCACCTTTGTTGGTTGTTTCATCAATTTTGCTAAGTCCGGAATGTTGTTTCCAACAAGGTAGCATAGGTCATATGCGTTGATGGGATGTTGAACGAACTTCGAATCCCAAACGGAGGATTTTGGCTTCTTTGTGGAACTGTTGATGTAGTGCTGCTGGTGAAGTGTTGAAGGTTCCGCATTCGTGGAGACTAAGTGCCAGTGTCTCTGCGTTCGCATGGGTCTCATCGCATTTGCAAAGGGTCGCCCCTTTCATGGGCCTATCACAGCCCAAGCTTACACCCCGGATGTGGCCGACACTTGAGAACCATGGTTGGTCCCCAAGCGAACTCTCATTCTTGCTAACTACAAGCGGAAGACTAACTCAAGCATACACAAGCATCAAAACCGATGAATTATTTAAAAACAACTTATTAAATCTTAAAATTTATCTGAAAATACTGAGTATTAAACATAAAATTTTAAATAAAATATCTGAAACTGAAAACTGTAAGACTTAGACTGTCTATTTATGAAGCCACTAATGTATAAACATAGGCGTCGAAAAAAGACCCACGACATCTCAATGTGTTACTACTAAAAAATCATAAAATTTGGGAGGCTTAATGTTTGAAAGAGTTGACTTCAGTCAACATCTGGATATTTTGATGTCGGGTTGAAGTTATGTCAGGACGATCAACTCTAGCAGAGTAATTTTTCTATAGTATGATGATCGGTTTGGTGTCGAGTCTTTCATTTGAAATTTGTGTAATTAGGCGTTTTAGCTTCTGAGTTTTGCCCAAAGTTTGACCTTGGTCAACTTCCTTAGTAAACACACTTAAATGGAATTATGTCAGTGCGGTTAGCTCTAAAATGCCGAATTTGGCCTACAACGACCTTTGGTTCAGTTTTTGATGTGATCGTGATCACCTTGTAGCGCATAGAGTTTTGTTTGGCGTTTCCTTATAAGTGTTGTCTTTGGTCAAAATTTTGACCAAATGACCTCTGTTGGTTGTTTCATTGATTTTTTTGTATTAGGAATGTTGTTTCCAACTAGGTAGCATAGTTTGTTTGCATTGCCGGGATCCCGAACGAATTGCAAGCCCCAGACGGAGGAGTTTGTCTTCCTTGTGGAACTACTAATGTAGTGTTGTTGGTGCCGCGCTCACGTAGACCAAGTGTCTGGGCCTCAGCATTCGTGTGGGTCTCACCGCATTTGCGAAGGGTAGACCCCTTCGGGTTATCTGTACATTGGTAGCATTCACGAAAGGTTGATTGGCCTAGACTCCGTATTCGCAAGCTTCGTGCCGGTTAGCGGAGGGTCAGCTCGGCTGACCTACTTGATCGGTCTCCACGTTCGTGAAGGCCAGTTACCTGGCAGTTGTTGTTTTAAAAGACCTATTTTTCAGCTTGCATGTATTATTTCTAACTTGGTGTATGGGCGATTAAGAGAGATTGTTTTGAAGGATTTGAGTGTTTCTTGGTGGAATTGATCGGGGAGTTACATGGGCACATTCCGGGAGCAATAAATATTGTGTTTTCATTGTTTATCTACGCAAGTTCTTCCTTAATTCTCCATTGTTGAATCCTTTTGAGCTAAATTAATGGGGATACTATTTTGGCTCGATGGTAGCTCGGATTGCGCCCATTTTTGGGGCACAACTTCCTTGAGAAATTTTGGACCTCATGACGGAGTAGATTTTGTTACTCCATGAGCGGGTCCCATATTTGCAATTTTCAGATTTCTTTCCATTTCTGATTTCCTTTATTGATTTGGGTATTGTTGTGTTTGTTTTTGTGTTCCCGTGGCGTTATTGATAGCTTTACATCATTCGAAGGTCGTTTGAAAGTAAAAAGCACCGCAGTTGTAGTTCATGTGTGTTTCGACCTCGAAGTCGGTTACAGTTTCTCTTTCTTTAGTCATGGCTCATTCAGATTAATTGTATTTTGAGCAGTATTGTATGTTTAGGTTGGAATTCAGGATAAGTTTAGGCTTTTTTATCGTTAGTTGACTTATGTCCATTATTGGGTTGCTTAGTGTAGTTTTAGCCGGAAAACCTTAGTTTAGGTTGATCTGTATGGTTGAAATTTTGGCTTATTTTTCTTGTTTGCCTTTTTTTTTTCTTGTAGATTTTACTTTTTGAGAATTCAAAGTTGGGAAACAATTTTTAGGGTCTTCTTGAAGTTCATCATATGATCTTTGCTTCTGTATTTGAAATTTTACATGAAACAAGACTATCCAGTATCCCTTTCATAGTTTTAATCAAGTTTTAACGGAATTTTATTACTAGTGAGTTGAGGCTGGGGTTTGGGGGTTTTTTTTCTCTCATTTTTTTGGATATCCTTCTAGGAGTATTCAGTAAATGAAATGTATTTTGATTTTTTATTAAACAAAGAGAGGAACAGAGTAGAAGGAGAATGATATACAAGGTTCATGGTATATATAACTGTAATTTCCTTTGTAAGTTAACAAATATGTCAAGAATGACTAATTAGTCACTTTATATCGTAATAAT
Organism: Solanum chiquidenum; assembly: GCA_029582725.1. NCBI lineage: Eukaryota > Viridiplantae > Streptophyta > Magnoliopsida > Solanales > Solanaceae > Solanum > Solanum chiquidenum. Next base: position 19,262 of record JAJOOS010016159.1, read on the forward strand.
AGGACATTTACCTGAAGAGTATGCAATAATTTATTGAGTTATTGACAAAGATGCTTCCACTAGACATTGAAACTGCATCAATCGGTTTAAAATTATAATCAATTACTAGTAGTTACGTAAGTACCCAAGTAAAGGACATTTGGATTCACTCATAAAAGATCTAAAGCATTATAAAGCTGTCAGTGGAGGTGTGGATACTACAATAGAATTAGAAAAATATTTTGGTCTAGAATTTGAGGATGACACTATACAATTTAACATCCTACTTTGGTGGAAACTTCACGTAGCTAGATTTCCAATTTAAGCTTAGATAGCTTGTGGTGTATTAGTTATTCCTGTTTCAAGTGTCGCATCCGAATCTGCGTTTAGAAGGGGAGGATTTCTTCTTGATTCGTTTAGGAGATCATTGTTCCTAAATTGGTGCATGTTTTAGTCTATCTTCAAGATTTTCTACGAAGTGAATAATTAAAACAACTTGTTAGTGTTGAAGAAAATCTAGATAATCTCGAGCAATTTGAAAAAAGTATGATTACTTTTATTATAATTATTGTATATTATTGTTGCAAATGATTTATATTTGTTGTATATTGTTGTTCTCGTCAGATTAGCTAGCACGGGAAAAGATCCTACCAAAGTTGATGTGTAGTACAATTCCACCTAGATAGTGACTTTTAGAATGTTAGTTTTATAAAAAAATTAGATTATTGAAACCCGAGAAGCTATTTGGTTCATATAAAAAGTCTATTGAAGAAATGTAGGAACAATTTAATGGCCATAAAATGATGCAAATGTCGAAAAGAAATGCTGAAGATTTCTAAGCTTTTAGAGTTACCATGGTCTGGATTATCAATAGGGAATAACAATGGTATGACTCTAACTTATATAACGCATGAATTAATAGAGGCAAATACATAAAATGGGTAACCTAGATAAATCTCAGATTGAGAAGGATGGGAAACACACTTGGATAGTTCATATTGTTCTTGCTGACGAATTTTGAAATAAACCTTTATAAAGGGTAGTTAATAAAGACGAACCAAAGAAGTAATTGACAAAAGTTTATAAGGTGACTTAAATTAAAAATTGTTTGTGAATTGATACAATTCAACATTTCGAGAAATGATTAAAATACAATCTTGAAGCTAAGTGGAAGAAGTCGCAACATCCTTTTATTTGTTTCGTTATTATTTCATCTTCCTTTTCTATTATGACCAACATCTAGATATTTTGATGTCCAATGGAAATTTTGTTAGTTCCATCAGCTGTAGAAAGGTAATTTTGATCTAGTGTGATGATCGGTACATGTATCGAGGCTGTTGTTTGGAGTTTGTGTAATTAGCTGTTTTAGCTTTTGAGGTTTGCCCAAAGTTTCAACTTGGTAAACTTTCTTTCTAAACATGCTTCGAATGGAATTCTGACAGTGTGGTTAGCTCTGAAATGCCGAGTTTGGTGTAGAATGACTTTTAGTTTAATTCTCAAGGTAATCGTGATGACCTTGTGGCGTTTAAAGTTTTGTTTGGAATTTCTTTATAAGTGTAAACTTTAGTCAACATTTTCACCAAATCACCTTTGTTAATTGTTTCATCAATTTTTCTAAGTCCGGAATGTTGTTTCCAACTAGGTAGCATAGATCATATGCGTTCATGGGATTCTGAACAAATTCTGAACCCCAAACGGAGGATTTTGTCTTTCTTTTGGAACTGTTGATGTAGTGTTGCTGGTGAAGTTTTGAATGTGTCCCATTCGTGGAGACCAAGTGCCAAGGCCTCGGTGTTCGCATGGGTCTCACCGTGTTTGCAAAGGGTCGCCCCTTTAACGGGCCTGTCACAGCTCGAGCCTACACCCCGAAAGTGGCTGACACTTGAGAACCATGGTTGGTCCCCAAGTGAACTCTCATTCCTGCTAACTACAAGTGGAAGACTAACTCAATCATACACAAGCCTCAAAACCTAAAAATTATTTAAAAACAACTTATTAAATCTTAAAATTTATCTGAAAATACTGAGCAGTAAACATAAAATTTTAAATAAAATATCTGAAACTGAATACATAAGACTTAGACTATTTATCTATGAAGCTACTAATGTATAAATATAGGTGTCGGAAAAATACCCACGACACCTTAAAGCGTTACTACTAACAAATCATAAAATTAGAGTCCTTCGAAAGTAAGGAGGCCTCACCAAAAGCTGACGAGCGTATGATGTGATCTCAATGAAACTCTTGTTGATGATCCTAAGTACTTGAATTTGCACCATGAAATGATGCAGGTCAAATGACATCAATACATTGAATGTACGAGTACGTAATAGGGTTGAATAACACAATTAACTGAACTGAAAGGCTGAAAGTAACTCAACTGAAATATAGTATAAATCATTATTAAAAATCATTTAAGCTCTTACTGTAGGAATTCAATAATAGTAAATAAACAAAAAAAGTGGATTTACAAGAGTTGGAAACTAAGAAATTCAAAGAAATGCAATGAAAACAACATAAGAAAGGATCATTGACCAACAAAAGAAGAATATATTGATGGTACTTAAGAAAGGATTATAAGGCTACTCTCTGGAATAGCTTTAAAGGCTATATTTGGCTATTTTTATCAACACCGACAGGTCGCTTAGGACTCGTCAATATATGGTCGAGAAGAATAGACGTATTGCCTGTGTCTAAAAAGAATACTCATGAGAGCAATGGTCATATTTTACTTTTGTACCTTCAAAAGTAACAATTTCTATAAAATTATCCCACGCAACATATCATTTTCCCCTTTTTAGCAGTAGCTTATGCGGTTGTTTCAGATTCACTTTCAATAAGTGAGTCCTCACTTTCACCCATCACTTTATCAATTTTTTTGTCTTCAGTCATGCTATGAGTTTGATTTTGAGTAACTGTGATAAAAAAAATCAATATAAAAAATTATCAAAATCAAAACAACGTCAGAAACAACATGAAAATTAACAACAGAATTCAACAAAAATTAAAAAGAGTATCTCAAGAATATAGCAACCCATCAAAAATTAAGTGAACAATATCTCGAATTATGAAGTTTGAAATAAATATTTGAGTCAATACTTGGATACTAAAATAGAGTCAGGACTCAGAAAACACATGCCTTGCACAATCGACAAAAAAAATAGTAAACTAAGTTAAAAAAGAAGAAAAAAGAGAAAAAAAAATACATTAAAAGGAGAGGTAAATAGATAAACGAAAAGAGAGATGGAGACTTTACTCAGTACCTATGAAAGAGAAGGATTAAGCAAACAAACTTGAGATTTGAGAAGCAATTGAGCAGTGAGCAAGAAGAGATGAAGAGACATAGATGAGGCTTTATAGTTTACGCCTTTACCTCTTTTAAACTCTAGAGATTTTTTGATTTTCATGACTTGCTCTCTGTTCTATAAGGCAGAATACATGATTATAGAAAAATAAATAGGTTTTCGTAGCTTTAAAACTTTAGCCTTTAGGAGTTAGGACTTGATGAGTGGTTGTAACACCTCGGAATCTAGTAGGCTAAACTAGGGCTAAGTGTGAGGGCAAGAACCAAGGAAGAGGGTAAGAGACAAGGGAGAGGGCTAGGGCAGCCCAACCTTCCCTATGCACTGGCCACCTTCCCACGAGAGCATTCATGGCTCGTGGTGGCCACCACGGATCGTGGTGCCACTCATGGTGGTGGTTCTCCCCACGAGACACTAGACGGCTGCTTGTGAAGGCCTTGACGGGTCATGGGATGGGTCGTGAAGGTGTCTTAGGTTTATAGGGGCCAAGGAAAGGTGGCCTAGCTACTGGTCCAAGACCACAAGGAGGACAACGGCTCGTGGAGCCTCTCGTGGAGATGGACAGTACACTGTTAGTAAGGGGTAAATTGGGTCTTTCCGGTTTTAATTAGAATAAATCTAGGTCATTTTACCCAAGCCTAGTACACCTATAAAAGTGATTTTAACCCATAAACTCACCCATTCAAGTCATTATTTCCAAGGCCACAAAAGAAATACCAAAGTTCTTCTCTCAAATATTTCTCTCTCTAGAACTTGAAGATGAAATTGATGTAAATGGGTTTTATGCCATGAAAGGAGAATTTGTGGGTTTAGATGTATTCAATCTAGGATTGATGAGATACATTAGAATTGAAGCTTATATGATGAATCATGATTATTAGTGCTTTAGATTGAGGCTATATGATGAAGTATGATTAGAATTGCTTGAGAGTGAAGCATGTAAACATAGATTGTTGAGAGTAAAGCTTATAGGATGATTTATGATTAGAATTGCTTTGACATTGAATCTTATGAGATGATTATGATGTTGAATTTCTTTAAGAGTGAAGCATATAGAATGACTAAGAGATATAGTGCTTTGAGGGTAAAGCTTATGTTATGAATTGTTGATTATTGATGTAATTTTTGTGGAAGAGATAGTTCCCATATGAATTACTTATGTTATGAATGTGAAAGGCTTTCTCACATTGAATGATACAAGGTTGAAAGGATTGTTCACCTAAAATGAATCTAGACTAAAGACTAAAATTGATGAGGCAAGAGGTGAATACTCATGACCTCTAGATGAGTAGGATATGAGGTGATTTCTCGAAGAGTAAGAGGCGTCTTGTAACAACTGGGATTTAGAGAAAGGGAAATTTTCACTTCTTAGTCGACTAGGCGATCCACCGAGTCGACTAGGCGATCTGCTGAGTCTACTTGGCGATTTGCCAAGTGGAGCCTCTCGCGTTTTGGTTTGATCCCTGATGTCCTGCATTTTGTTACTTTAGGCGAGCAAAGTCGGGATCGCCATTCCAGTCGTCTAGTCGCCGAAGTCGAATCTTCCATCGCCTAAGTTGACTTAGTCCCCAAGCGACTCACTATAAAATTAGGCGAACTGAGGGAACATTTGGCGAGTTGCCAAGTGCCCTTGGCAAGCTTCAGCGTGCAGCAGGCCAGATTTTTGAGTTGGAGTTCTTAGCGGTATTTTGTTATTTTCCTAATTCGAGACTAAGTCGTTTTACTCCTTATTTAGTAAAGTATATAAGCATTCCACTCTCAAAATTCCCCAAATTAATTCATTCTCCCAAGAATCCAAAATAAAACCCCAAAGTTCATCTTCCCCAAATTATTTCTCTCTCTAGAACTTCAAGAAGAAGAAGAAGAGGGAGGTTGAAGCTAGGGTTCAAGAAGCAAAACTTTCACACCAATTTCATTGGGAATCATAGCTAAGGTATGGTAGTCCTTCATCCATGGATAGCTTTCATCCATGGAGCCCTTCCAAACTCAATTTCTAAACTAGTGAATTCCCCAAAAGTTAGGGTTTGACTTCAATCTTATGGGTTCTTTCTAAAACCGTTTTTAATTGTTGATTTATGATGCATTACGACTGAATTGATGATTTATTGATTATTTATGGTTGAATTATGGTGAATTCCCCCAAGAACCCATGAAACCCCTATGTCCCCAATTTGTGAACTTGTGATGTGGGTGAATTGTAGAACGAAGAATACTAAGAGATTATTCTAATAGTACTTGTAGTAATTGAATCATGATATCATCCATGTCTTATGTAGTAATTCTAGATGTGTTGGTGAATTATGATACATGGTCTTTGAATGGGAAAATTATGAATATTATGTATGATCATGATGTTTATGTACATGCTTTATGAATACTTTGAAAGTAATATGATTATGACTATGATGTAATTGTGGTGTTGAGTGAAAGACTATTCTCTATTATACACTTATGAATGATAATGACATGTTGTGGGAGATGTTCTCACAATATGGGGATTCTTAGGTTGAAAGGCTTTTCTCTCCTATCTTATGAATGATTGTTGGGATAAGATAGGTGCCCTCACGTGAGTTGAGGTGGGGTATCTAGTAACAATCTCTTTATCCCATAAATAATGAACTTAAGTAATGAAATTTTAAGTACTCCGTGGCGAATAATGTTAAGCACCGAGTGGATACTCATACGTGATTTGAGGTGGGGTATCTAGTAATAATCTCTTGAGATGGATGTCCATTCGTGAGTTGAGGCGGGTATCTAGTAGCAATCTCATTATCCCATAAACTATGTGCCTTCATAGGTTATTAGTTAGTGGATCCACCTAAGCTAAATGTTAATGGTTCTACCTTTGGTAAGTAGGAAACTCTTTTCGGTGTGAGTAACACCAGATTCCATGATTTGCTCACATGGTCTATATCGGTTAAGGCTTACCCCCACAATGAATGATAATGAATTACGGCTTCTCAAGAATGCACTACTTAGTGTGGGTGGGGGTATGGGACTTCATCCATGCATTGCATAAGTAGGATTTGAGAGTAGTTATGGTGTGTTCCTTTATGTTATAATGATTTATGAAATGAAGTATGCCTAATGTGGATTGTTGCTAAGAGTTGCTTTCTTTGATATGACTTAGTAAATGTGAAGGTTTCCTTGTCTATGAGTATCAACTAAAGATGAGAATAAAGAATGGTAAGTATGATTATGGTGACCTAAAATTGGTACTTAGTATAGATGGAATTATGGGATCTTTATCGATGCATTGCATAAGTATAACTTAGGGTTTCTTATGAGATGGTTTTATTATGTTATAATGATTTATATGATGAACATGCTTGTGACTTATGCTTTTATACTAAAGGTCATGATGTTTCTCAAACTTGGCATATAGCATGGTTTTCAACTAAGTTGAGATTGCATGATATATGTGAAGGTAGTCTTTCGAATGATTAAAATCATATTTTAAATGAAAATATTGTCAATTATGGTTCAAACCTTTTGACAAAATATGAAAATGATGGAAATTATCGTATCATGCAAGGAATAGCGAGAAGTACAAAATTTTGTTCCATCGATGACCTCTATAAGGTAATTCATATAACCATATGTCTAAATATCCTACTTTATAATATCATATATTTTCAACAAATTTCTAGTATCGTTCGATAATAGTTTGCTTCCCTTGTTTACTTTTGGTTAGTATGTATCTACAAATAATATAAATTGTTAATCTTATTTTGGTTATCTCGTCATGTTTCCTTTCACTCTACAGTGTATTAACAACCTCTCACTAGTTGAAGCTAAATTTAATTGGAATCTATCAACTAAAGAAGATTCAAATATGAATATTTCGGTAAGAAAGAGATTTGAGTATCAAAACAAGCAAAAAGAATGTTGAATGGTATCAATTCACAAACAATTTTTAATTTAAGTCACCTTATAAACTTTTGTCAATTACTTATTTTGTTCGTCTTTATTAACTACCCTTTATAAAGGTTTATTTCAAAATTCGTCAGCAAGAACAATATGATCTATCCAAGTGTGTTTCCCATCCTTCTCAATCTGAGATTTATCTAGCTTACCCATTTTATGTGTTTGCCTCTATTAATTCATGTGTTATATAAGTTAGAGTCATACCATTGTTATTCCCTATTGATAATCCAGACCATGGTAACTCTAAAAGCTTAGAAATCTTCAGTAATGTTTTTCGACATTTGCGTCATTTTGTGGCCATTAAACTGTTCCTACATATCTTCAATACACATTTTACATGAACCAAAGAGCTTCTCGGGTTTCAATAGTCTAATTTTTTAAAAAAAACTAACATTCTAAAAGTCACCTTCTAGGTGGAATTGTACTACACATCAACTTTGGTAGGATCTTTTCCCGTGCTATCTAATCTGAAGAGAACAACAATATACAACAAATATAAATCCTTTGCAACAATAATATACAATAAATATAATAAAAGTACTCATACTTTTTTCAATTTTCTTGAGATTATCTAGATTTTCTTCAACACTAACAAGTTGTTTTAATTATTCACTTCATAGCCAATCTTGAAGATAGGCTAAAACATGCACCAATTTAGGAACAATGAACTCCTAAATGAATCAAGAAGAAATCCTCCCCTTCTAAACGCAGATTCGGATGCGACACTTGAAACTGGAAAAAGTAATACATCACAAGCTATCTAAGCTTGAATTAGAAATATAGCTACGTGAAGTTTCCACCAAAGTAGGATGTTAAATTCTTTAGTGTCATCCTCAAATTCTTCACCAAAATATTTATCTAATTCTATTGTAGTATCCATACCTCCACTGACAGCTTTATAATGCTTTAGATCTTTCATGAGTGAATCCAAAAGTCCTTTACTTGGGTACTTAAGTAACTACCAGTAATTGATTCTACTTTTAAACCGATTGATGCAGTTTTAATGTCTAGAGGAAGCACCTTTGTCAATAACTCAATAAATTGTTGCATACTCTTCAAGTAAATATCCTATTATTACGATAAAAAGTGACTAATTAGTCATTCTTGACTTATTTGTTAACTTACAAAGGAAATTACAGTTATATATACCATGAACCTTGTATATCATTCTCCTTCTACTTTGTTCCTCTCTTTGTTTAATCAAAAATCAAAATACATTTCATTTACTGAATACTCCTAAAAGGATATCCAAAAAAATTAGAGAGAAAAAAATCCCAAACCCCAACCTCATCCCACTAGTAAACAAATCCCGTTAAACTTAATTAATACTATGCAAAAGGGATACTGGATAGTCTTGTTTCATGTAAAATTTAAAATATAGAAGCAAAGATCATATGATGAACTTCAAGAAGACCCTAAAAACTGTTTCCCAACTTTGAATTCTCATAAAGTAAAATCTACAAGAAAAAAACACAGACAAACAAGAAAAATAAGCCAAAATTTCAACCGTACAGATCAACCTAAACTAAGGTTTGTCGGCTAAAACTACACTAAGCAACCCAATAATGGCCATAAGTCAACTAACGATAAAAAAGCCTTAGCTTATCCTAAATTCCAACCTAAACATACAATACTGCTCAAAATACAATTAATTTGAATGAGCCACGATTAAAGAAAGAGAAACTGTAACTGACTTCGAGGTCAAAACACACATGAACTACAATTGAGGTGCTTTTTACTTTCAAAGGGCCTTCGAATGATGTAAAGCTATCAATAACACCACGGGAACACAAAAATAAACACAACAACAACCAAATCAATAAAGGAAATCAGAAATGGAAAGAAATCTAAAAATTGCAAATATGGGACCCATACAAGAGTAGCTAAATCTACTCCGTCATGAGGTCCCATATTTCTCAAGGAAGTTGTACCCCAAAAATGGGCGCAATCCGAGCTACCATCGAGCCAAAATAGTATCCCCATTAATTTAGCTCTAAAGGAATCAACAATGGAGAGTTAAGGAAGAACTTGCGGAGACAAACAATGAAAACACAAAATTTATTGCTCCCGGAATGTGGCCATGTAACTCCCCGATCAATTCCACCAAGAAACACTCAAATCCTTCAAAACAATCTCTCTTAATCGCCCATACACCAAGTTAGAAATAATACATCCAAGCTGAAAAATGGGTCTTTTAAAACATCAACTGCCAGTTAACTAGCCTTCACGAACGTGGAGACCGATCAAGTAGGTCAGCCCAGCTGACCCTCCGCAAACCGGCACGAGGCATGCGAACATAGAGTCTAGGCCAATCAACCTTTCGTGATTGCAACCAATGTACAAAGAACACGAAGGGGGCTACCTTTCGTAAATGCGGCGAGACCCACATGAATGCAGAGGCCCATGCACTTGGTATACATGAATGCGGCAGTATCAACACTACATTAGTAGTTCCACAAGGAACCCAAAGTCCTCCGTCTGGGGATTGGAATTCATTTGGAAACCCGCCAATGCAAACAAACTATGCTATCTAGTTGGAAACAACATTCCAAATGCAAAAAAATCAATGAAACAAATAACAGAGTTCATTTGGTCAAAATTTTGACCAAAGACTACACTTATAAGGAAACGGCAAACAAAACTCTATGCGCCACAAGGTCATCACGATCACATCAAAAACTGAACCAAAGGTTCTAGGCCAAACTCGGCATTCCAGAGCTAACCGCACTGACATAATTCCATTTAAGTGTGTTTACTAAGAGAGTTGACCAAGGTCAAACTTTGGGCAAAACTCAAAAGTTAAAATGCCTAAATACACAAATTTCAAATGGAAGCCTCGACACCAAACCGATCATCACACTATAGAAAAATTACTCTTCTAGAGCTGATTGTCCTGACATAACTTCAACCCGACATCAAAATATCCAGATGTTGACTGAAGTCAACTCTTTCAAACATTAGGCCTCCCAAATGGCAAAAACTACTCAAAACTCACATGGTCACATATGAAATATATTATCCAACTCAGCACCATACAAAATCTACGAGAAGGGGTAAAACAATAAAAGCACATAAAAATGAACTCGAGGGTCATTACAGTTGACGAATTTTGAAATAAACCTTTATAAAAGGTAATTAACAAAGGTGAACCAAAGAAGAAGTTTATAAGATGACTTAATTCAAAATTGCAAATCAATTGATACAATTCAACATTCAGATGAATGATTAAAATGCAATCTTGAAGATAGTTTGAAGAAGTTGCAACACCCTTTTATTTTTTGTCGTTATTCTTTTCTCTCTTTTTTTTTCTCTCAAAACTAACAGTCTTTTTATTTGTTTTGATACTTCAGTGTTCTTTTGCTGAATGATTCATATTTAAATATTCTATAGTTGAAAGATGCCAATCAAATTCAGCTTTAACTAGTGAGAGCCTATTAGTACACTTTGGAATGCAAGAAAAATGACGGGATTTTAAAAATAAGTTTAACAGTTTCTTTTATTTATCAAATATCAAATAACCAAAAGTGAAAAGAAGCAAACTATAGTTGAACAATACTAGAAACTTGTTAAAAATATTTGATGTTCTAAAGTAAGATAGACATAATGTTTATATGAATTGTCTTATAGAGGTTATCGATGGAACAAAATTTTACCCTTCTCGATATTCCTTACGTGATATGATAATTTGTATCATTTTTATATCTTGTCAAAAAAAATTGAGCCATAATTGACAATATTTCATTTAAAATATGATAAGAATAATCCGGAAGACTTTATTCACATGTAATGTCACGACTCGAGACTACCCTCGAGATGCAGACAAGGGACCTAGGACCACAAGTGATCCCAAGCTAACCTTGCTGGCATGATCATGAGCACACTAAAGATAATAAACTGATGCAGAAGCTAAATCATAATTAAAATGAAAAGATGGGGAATACCCATATACTAAATCTGAAATGAATGAAAACTGATGAGTTTAATACAAGGAAAATATTAACTCAATACTAAGCTGAATCTAACTATGTCTGAAATAAGCCTGTAAACAGCCTAGAAATATTGGGACATGCCCCAACTAGATCTAGCAAAACTGAAACTAAAAGACTGAAAGGTTAAAGATAAACATGACACTGGTCCTCGAAGAATGAGGACTCACCACTGATGCTGCTGAACTGAAGATCGGGAATTGATCTAGGCATGATCTGAATGCTGAGAACCTGAACCTACATCACGAGAAGATGTAGCGCACGTATGCGTCAGTACTTGAAAGGTACTGAGCATGAATGATAGAGTAAAGCTGAAATAATATCATAACTGAACAAAGAAAATAAGAAATGACATAATTTGAACATGATACAAATACTGAATGCTGAGATAACTGAATGCAGTGACCAATTTATAACATGCTGACTGAATACTAAATGAACTGTAAATGTGGTCAATGCAATAGAGTCTGATTGAACTGTGGGAGCTACTAATAACCAACAATAAAACTACATTAGATAAATGTGGAGCCCGATGTATACGCCCTATCGAGAGGACCCAATATACCCGGCCAGAGTTATAGAGGCATGCTGGCGTGATCACTAAACTGATGTTGCCCACAGAGGGGACTTACACCTACGTGGCTCGTAGTTCTGGGACTATATGGGTACGCTGAACCCTAGTCCAACTCGGTATTATGCTACTCCCAATGAATTAA
>JAJOOS010016160.1:0-23924 GCA_029582725.1 Solanum chiquidenum
TTTTTTTTTTTTTTTTTTTTTTTTTTTTAGTGTCACTTTTTTTTTCTTGTTTTTTGCAGATTAGGGGAAGTCTGAGTACCCAAAAACAAAAGGAACATGTTTGAGCTTAAGTGTGGGGTGCATTCGACCCTTGATGAAAATAAAGAGAAAATACTACTATCTAGGCCATGAGGCCTCAGGGAGTTTTTCTAACCCTTCTTTTAAATTTTATTTAATGCTTTGGAGACATAGCATATTTTTAAATGTGGGGTGGAGGAATGAATTCCTAGTTTTTACTGTTTTATTGAGTCTTTTTTTTTAGGATGGGTTCCTTGGCTTTAGTTTTCATTTCTTTTCCTGAAGATAGTCCCTTTGAACTTAGTGTCTTTTATTTTTTTGAGGAATAAGTTTCCTTTTAAATTTTTTTAGAGAAAAGAAAAGACCCTTTTGAGTTGTGTGATACTTGCTATTGAGGCCTAATTTTTATGTAGTACATTTGTGAATGCTTGACTAAGAGTGAAATGGCAAACTCTTTCACATCTAGGTTCATGGTTGTGACTTTGTATACAACTTATTTTATTTTGTAGTTTGTTATAATCCTGTCTTTCTTAGAAGTGGAATTGATCCATCTTGAATGATACTTGTGCCATGTGTGCTGAGAATTTGTTTATTTCATGTTTTGCATCTTAGTCTAGAACTTGCCCTGCATGTTATAGAAACGAAATAAAAAGTGTTGTTTTGTTTAGGAGATGACACTAGTGTGAAGCATTCCACAAGCAATACAAAAGCCTCTTCCAAAAGCTCTCTTAGTCTTTCTAAGTCTTTCTTTGCATTCTCTTACCGATCATAGTCTTAAAGGCTTGCTTGAGATTACAAAATCTTGCAAGAGTAGTGAGTAAGTTGTCAAGCGCCCCTCGGAGCTTTAGCGAAAACTCTAAGTCTGTGACACTACACTTTCTTTGATTTGTCTTGTAAATTTAGCCTTTTCAGATATTATATCACTAGTTAACCCCTTTGAACCTCTTAGCATATATTTTTCTTGTAAACCACATGATCGAGCCGAATCCCTTTTTATTGATACCATAATTCTATTTGAGCCAAAAAGAAATTCTTAATGCACTATGTAAGAAGAAAAATGAGAACAATGGTAGAAGTAGAAAAGGATGGAATTTCTTGGTTTGTAGCTAATGGAACAAGAAGAGGTAAAAGATAAGATGGTCCATGATTGAGATCCACACAGCTCACGTTTCCCTAAGAAAAGTTGTAAAACTCTGTGTAGGCCCTGGTCCTTCCTTGGACATTGCACACTTTCACTCGGGCTGAAAGCCTAAGTTGAGGGTGGCTACTACAGAAGTTTCCATGATGATGGCCTTGGTCATTCCAAGGACATCGTGCACCTTAACGCATGTAAAATATGTAAGTTGAGGTGACTATTACCAAGGAAAACTAAAAAAAAAAAAAGAAGGTTGAAGAATTCTTGAGATGATGAGAATTACTTGTGAAATAATTGTTGAAGAGAGGGATGAAAATAAAGTGAAGAAAATAATGGGTGATGAAGTCTAAAATTACAAAGTGCTTAAGAAAGTATAAGTCACTATTATATTTTTCTTACCCGTCCCCTAGCCTACATTAAAACCTGTTAAAGTCCTATTTGATTCTATTCAAGCATGCTTAATTAGTGGAGATGTACATAATGGGCAAGCCTATGGTTCTTTGTGCATACGTGTGAATTTTATTTGTGAGTGTGAGAGTTGTTCTTGATATGAAGTCCTTGATTTATATTCAATCTTTTGAATTGAGTGTGTGGACTGTTTTTTTTGTGAGGGCACTTGTTTCATGATAGATATGTGATTTTATTAACTTTCTTTGATGAGAGTAGGTGAGCAAGCTTAAATTTGATGAGTTCAAAGTCCTTCCTTGAGGTTAGTGAGTTAGAGGTTTGTTGTTTATTTGGATGGCTTGCATAATGATTGAGAAGTGTGCTTGATGTTTTGAAATTGGTTTATGGCCTAATTGTTTGTATTAACCAAAGTGATGGCATTCCTAGTATAATTTTTTGAGATGAGCTTTAATATTTGCTCGAAACGAGCAAAAGTTGAAGTGTGGGGTGGTGATGTGAGTCTAAAATTATATATGTTTAATCATTATTCGCCTCATATTTAATCTTCTAATTATCTTTTTTGAGCGTGAATTTTATGAATTGTGCTAAATAATATATTTTATTTGTAGAATATATTGATGGAAAAATAAAAAAGTTTGAAGCTAAAACGAATTAAATATGGAGGATTGAAGAAGCAAATCAAGCATCAGCTTAATGAATTAAATTTAATATAATAATGTGTAAACATATGAAGTGCAACAGCGAAACTTTCTCAACTTTAAATTGAGAAACTTGCTGCCACGTGGCAGCAAGTGAAGACAAGAGAATTTTTAAGGCGGTAGTACTGTTCACGGCGGAAAATTGGATTCCTGATTTGATTTAGACTCGGTTATTTTATTTAGGATTTCCTACGTCTATAAATAGTTCATAGAAATTATCATTTGAGCGAGGGATTGATAGAAGGTACTTTTGAGAGTTCATTTCTTCTTCTTATTTTAGGGGTTAGATATTATTATTTGAGTTCTAGTTTTAGGCTTTGGAGATTCACTTGCAACTTTAGCAATTCTTGATTTCCTAAATTCGTTTTAAAGATTTAAACTTTGCAATTCAAGTTGGGTTTTTGGATTTCTTCTACTCTAATACGTAAGTTCATGAATTTTTCTTCTAATATTATGAATTGCGTTCTTCCAAACATGAGTAACTAAATCCACAACTAGGGTTGTGGGAACCATGAGCGATTAACAAAGTATGAATAGTAAGTAAGTAATTCCCGAATAGTGTTGTTGCATGCATTGATGATTCTTTCGCTTAGAATCTTTTTTACGGTTGCAAACGTTAGAACTCGCCTCATTACTACTTGCCGGACCAAGGAGGTAATTAACGAGAAAAGAATTAGCAACATAGATTTAGTGTGATACTATCTAATAGTATAATGTCAATTGATGCGAGGGTGAAAACTAAGCCATACATTGATGTGATGTCTAATATGAGGTAAAGGTAAGGGTTAGTAAATTATACACACGTAACCGGACCAAGGTGTGGGGAGAAATTCCTTATTTGCCGGACCAAGGATTTAGGGATACTTAACTTACCACTTTGCATGTAATACACTAGGAAATGATTGCTATTACTAGGAATATCGCGTTATGAGCTTATGGGTAACATGTACACCCTAGTTTCTCTCTCATCTTGATAACGACTAAAGTTTGAATCTTGTTCATTGATTATTCACATAATTTCTTGAATTTGTTTCACAAATCCCCCCCCCCCCCTTAAATTACTTTTTTCTGAAGTACATTCACTAAACGAATATAATCGTGGGTTAAAGTTCAATCTAAACCATATTTCTAGTGGGATCGACCCCAACCTACAAGTTGAGTTCTTTACTTGATAACGATCACTTACACTTCTTTAGGGAGGTGTAATTTGAGCGTATCAAAATTTGGCGCCGCTGTCGGGGACTCAGGCTTTTAGATTAAGTTTAACTACAATATTGACCTTTACTCAAGTATTTCCCAATTTTTTGCTTTGTTTTTAGTTTTATTTTCTACAGGTTTCAACTCTAGTGTGTGCCAAGTACACAGAGTCGAGGTGAATTCTTGACCCCCTATGATCCTGAATTGAGAAAAATTTGAGGAAAATGGTTAATCAAGGAGCACACAATAATCCAATAGGAGAGGGTCAAGGAGATGGAATCTGAGTAACTAAGGTGTCTGCGTAGTGCCGCAATGTTAAATTAAGTGATTATTGGGAGGCAACCCAATTAGTAGTGTAACTTCTTATTTTATTTTATTTTTATTTTTTTAGTCACTTTTTTTTGTCTTGTTTTTGCAGATTAGGGGAAGTCTGAGTACCCAAAAAAAATAATTCCATAATTTATTTCACAAATCCCCCTCCGCTTTAATTACTTGTTTTGGAAGTATGTTTACTAAATGAATATAATTGTGGGTTAAAGTTAAGTCTAAACCATATTCCTCGTGGGATCGACCCCAACCTACAAGTTGGGTTCTTTACTTGATAACGATCTCTTACGCTTCTTTAGGGAGGTGTAATTTGAGCGTATCAATCCCTAAAATACCCAATAACCCCTAAACCTAAAAAATACTAAGCTCTAAACCATATAAAGCCCTAAATAGTATATGCTAAACCCTCAAAAAAAACCTAAGCCCAAAACGATAAACCTATTAAACCCTAAAAAAACCTTAACTTAAAAACCCAAAGCCCTAAGTCCTAAAAACCTTGATAAATTTCTTATCCTAAATCCTAAACCTTAAAAAATCCTAAGCCTAAACCCTAAATCCTAAACCTAAAACCCTAAACCTTAAAAAACCCTAAATCCTAAAATAAAAACCATTTAAAACCCAACAAAATCCTAAACTCTAAATCCTGAATCCTCAAAATCTTTAAACCCTAAACCTTAAAAGCAAAAAAAAACCTAAGCCCTAAACGCTAAACTCTATAAAAACCTAAAATATACAAAATCCCATAAATCTAAAAAACTCTGAGTTGTAAACTCTATAAAGCCCTATATGAAATATACTAAACCCTAAAAACACAAAAAAAAAAACCTAAGCCCATAACCCTAAACCTATAAAATCATAAAAACCCTTAACCTAAAAAGCCCAAAGCCCTTAACCCTAAAAACCTAGATAAAACCCATAACCTAAAACACTAAACCTAAAATATCCCTAAGCCCAAAACCCTAAACCCTAAATGATATACCTAAAATCCTATATCCTATAAACCTTAAAATAAACCCTAAAAACCATATAAAACTCCTACAAAACCCTAAGATCAAAACCTTAAAACCTAAAAAATCTAAGAAACACTTAACCATTAAAAACCCTAAAAACTCATAAATCCCTAAACCTAAAAACTCTAAGCACTAAACCCTATAATACCCAAAATCTTATATGCTAAACCCTAAAAACACACAAAAAACCCTAAGCCGTAAACCCTAAACCTATAAAACTCTAAAAAACCTTAAGATAAAAAACCCAAAGCCCTAAACCCTAAATACCTAAATAATACCCTTAACCTAAAACCCTAAAGCTAAAATAAGCCTAAACCCTAACCTAAAACCCTAAATCCCAAACCCTAACCTAAAACCCTTAATCATAAACCTAAAACCCTATGAAACCCTTAACCCTAAATCCTATAAATCCTAAAATAAATCCTAAAATAAACCCTAAAAACCATTAAGAAACCCTAAAAACCCTACGCTCTAAACCCTAAATCCTAAAAATCCGTAAATCCTAAAAATAAAATCATACAAAAAAAAACCTAATCCCTAAATCCTAAACCCTAAAAAACCCTAAGAAACACTTAACCCTGAAAAATCCTAAAAAACCCAAAAACCCCTAAACCTAAAAAACTCAAAGATCTAAACCCTATAAAATCCTAAATCTTATATGCTAAACCCTAGAAAACACAAAAAAAACCCTAAGCCTTAAACTCTAAACCCTAAATCTATAAAACCCTAAAGACCTTAACCTAAAAAACCCAAACCCCTAAACCAAAAAAACCTAGTTAAAACCCTTAACCTAAAACCCTAATAAGCCCTAAATCCTAACCTAAAACCCTAAATACTAAACCTAAAACCTAAGAAACCCTAAACCCTAAGAAACCCTAAAATAGCCTAAAAAATCTATTTAAAACCACTAAAAACTCTAAGCTCTATACCCTAAATTCTAAAAATTTGTAAACCCTAAACCTAAAAATTCGTAAAAAACCCTAAGTCGTAAACCCTAAAAACCCAAAAAACCCAAAAACCTAAAAACTCTAAGCTCTAAACCCTATAAAGCCCTAAATCATATATGCTAAACACTAAAATCCCTAAGCCCTAAACTCTAAACTTATAAAATCATAAAAAACCTTAACCCAGAAAACCCAAAGCCGTAAACCCTAAAAACCTAAATCAAACCCTTAACCTAAAATTCTAAACCTAAAATATCCCTAATCCCTAAACCCTAACCTAAAAATCCCAAAGCCCTTAAACCTGAAAACCTAGATAAAACCCATAACCTAAAACCTTAACGTAAAACCCTAAACCTAAAATATCCCTAAACCCAAAACCCTAAACCCTAAATCCTATACATGAAACCCTATATCCTATAAACCTTAAAATAAACCCTAAAAACCATATAAAACCCCTACAAAACCCAAAGATCAAAACCTTAAATCCTAAAAATTCGTAAATACTAAACCAGAAAAACACAAAAATAAAATAAAATAAAATAAATAAAGATCTAAACACTAAACCCTAAAAAAATCTAAGAAGCACTTAACCCTTAAAAGCCCTAAAAACTCATAAATCCCTAAACCTAAAAACTCTAAGCACTAAACCCTATAATACCCAAAATCTTATATGCTAAACCCTAAAAACACAAAAAAAAACCTAAGTCGTACACCCTAAACCTATAAAACTCTAAAAAACCTTAAGATAAAAAACCCAAATCCCTAAACACCTAAATAATACCCTTAACCTAAAATCCTAAATCTAAAATAACCATAAACCCTAAATCCCAAACCCTAACCTAAAACCCTTAATCATAAACCTAAAACCCTAAGAAACCCTTAACCCTAAATCCTATAAATCCTAAAATAAACCCTAAAAACTACTAAAAAACCCGAAAAACCCTACACTCTAAATCGTAAATCCTAAAAATTCGTAAACCCTAAACATAAAAACATACAAAAAAAAAACCCTAAGCCCTA
Source organism: Solanum chiquidenum (assembly GCA_029582725.1). NCBI lineage: Eukaryota > Viridiplantae > Streptophyta > Magnoliopsida > Solanales > Solanaceae > Solanum > Solanum chiquidenum. The sequence goes on from JAJOOS010016160.1 coordinate 6,797, forward strand.
AACCCTAAACCCTAAGAAACACTAACCCTTAAAAATCCTAAAAAAACCCAAACACCCCAAAACCTAAAAAACTTAAAGCTCTAAACCGTATAAAACCCTAAATCTTATATGCTAAACCCTAGAAAACACAAAAAAAAACCTAACCCTAAACTCTAAACCGTAAACCTATAAAACCCTAAAAGACGTTAACCTAAAAAACCCAAAGCCCTAAACCCTAAAATCCTAGTTAAAACCCTTAACCTAAAACCCTAATAAGCCCTAAACCCTAACCTATAACCCTAAATACTAAACCTAAAACTTAAGAAACCCTAAACATTAAGAAACCCTAAAATAACCCTAAAATCCATTTAAAACCCCTCAAAACCCTAAGCTCTATACCCTAAATTCTAAAAATCTGTAAACGCTGAACCTAAAAAAGACAAAAAAATCTCTTAGCCCTTAAGCCTAAATCCTAAAAATACGTAAATCCTAAGCCTAAAAATTCGTAAAAAACCCCAAGTCCTAAACCCTAAAAAATCAAAAAACCCATAAACCTAAAAACTCTAAGCTCTAAACCCTATAAAGCCCTAAATCATATATGCTAAACACTAAAAAACACAATAAAAACACTATTAGTAGTGTAACTTCTTATTTTATTTTATTTTTATTTTTATTTTTTTAGTGTCACTTTTTTTTGTCTTGTTTTTGCAAATTAGGGGAAGTCTGAGTACCCAAAAAAAAATATTCCAGTTTTTGTTTCACAAATCCCCCTCCTCTTTAATTACTTGTATCGGAAGTACATTGACCAAATGAATATAATTGTGGGTTAAAGTTAAGTCTAAACCATATTTCTCATGGGATCGACCCCAACCTACAAGTTGGGTTTTTTACTTGATAACGATCGCTTACGCTTCTTTAGGGAGGGGTAATTTGAGCGTATCAATCCCTAAAATACCCAATAACCCCTAAACCTAAAAAATACTAAGCTCTAAACCGTATAAAGCCCTAAATAGTATATGCTAAACCCTAAAAAATACACAAAAGAAACCCTAAGCCCAAAACGATAAACATATAAAACCCTAAAAAAATCTTAACTCAAAATCCCGAAGCCCTAAATCCTAAAAACCTTGATAAATTTCTTATCCTAAATTCCTAAACCCTAAACCCTAACCTAAAACCCTAAATCCTAAACCTAAAACCCTAAACCTTAAAAAACCCTAAATTCTAAAATAAAAACCATTTAAAACCCCTACAAAACCCTAAACTCTAAATCCTAAATCCTAAAAATCCTTAAACCCTAAACCTTAAAAGCAAAATAAAAAACCTAAGCCCCAAACCCTAAACCCTATAAAAACCTAAAAAATACAAAAACCCATAAATCTAAAATACTCTAAGTTGTAAACTCTGTAAAGCCCTAAATGAAATATACTAAACCCTAAAAACACAAAAAAAAAAGTAAGCCCTATGCCCTAAACCTATAAAATCATAAAAACCCTTAACCTAAAAATCCCAAAGCCCTTAACCCTAAAAACCTAGATAAAACCCAAAAACTAAAACCTTAACCTAAAATATCCCTAAACCCAAAACCCTAAACCCTAACCTAAAACCCTAAATCCTATACTTAAAACCCTATATCCTATAAACCTTAAAATAAACCCTAAAAACCATATAAAACCCCTACAAAACTTTAAATCCTAAAAATTCGTAAATACTAAACCTGAAAAACACAAAAATAAATAAAAAAATAAAGGTCTAAACCCTAAACCCTAAAAAACCTAAGAAACACTTAACCCTTAAAAACCCTAAAAACTCATAAATCCCTAAACCCAAAAACTCTAAGCACTAAACCCTATAATACCCAAAATCTTATATGCTAAACCCTAAAAACACACAAAAAACCCTAAGTCGTAAATACTAAACCTATAAAACTCTTAAAAACCATAAGATAACAAACCCAAATCTCTAAACCCTATATACCTAAATTAAACCCTTAACCTAAAATCCTAAAGCTAAAATAAGCCTAAACCCTAACCTAAAACCCTAAATCCCAAACCCTACCCTAAAATCCTTAATCATAAACCAAAAGCCCTGAGAAATCCTTAACCCTAAATCCAATAAATCCTAAAATAAACCCTAAAAACCATTAAAAACCCTACGCTCTAAACCCTAAATCTTAAAAATCCATAAACCATAAACATAAAAACATACAAAAATCCCCTAAGCCTTAAACCTTAAACCCTAAGAAACACTTAACCCTTAAAAATCCTTAAAAAACCCAAAAACCCCTAAACCTAAAAAATTCAAAGCTCTACCCTATAAAACCCTAAATCTTATATGCTAAATCCTAGAAAACACAAAAAAAAAACTAAGCCCTGAACTCTAAACCCTAAACATATAAAACCCTAAAGACCTTAACCTAAAAAACCCAAACCCCTAAACCATAAAAACCTAGTTAAAACCCTTAACTTAAAACCCTAATAAGCCCTAAATCCTAACCTAAAACCCTAAATACTAAACCTAAAACCTAAGAAACACTATACCTTAAGAAACCCTAAAATAACCCTAAAATCCATTTAAAACCCCTAAAAATCCTAAGCTCTATACCCTAAATTATAAAAATCTGTAAACCCTAAACCTAAAAATTCGTAAAAAACCCCAAGTCCTAAAACCTATAAAAACCAAAAAACCCATAAACCTAAAAACTCTAAGCTCTAAACGCTATAAAGCCCTATATCATATATACTAAACACTAAAAAAATACAATATAAACCCTAAGCCCTAAACTCTAAACCTAAAAAATCATTAAAAGCCTTAACCTAAAAAACCCAAAGCCCTAAACCCTGAAACCTTAAATCAATCCCTTAACCTAAAATTCTAAACCTAAAATATCCCTAACCTTAAACCCTAACCTAAAACTCTAAATCCTAAGCTAAAAAACCCTAAACCTTAAACCTAAGAAACCCTAAATCCTACAAACCCTAAAATAAACCCTTAAAACCATTAAAAACCCCTACAAAACCCTCAGCTCTTAACATTAAATCCTCAACCTTAAACCCTAAGAAACCCTAAACCTTAGGAAACCCTAAAATAAATACCAAAAACCATTTGAAACCCCTACAAAATCCAAAGCTGTAAATCCTAAAACTCCATAAACACAACCTAAAAAACAAAAAAAAAAAACTCCTTAAACCCTAAACCCTAAAAAACCCTAAGAAACACTAAACTCTTTAAAACACTAAATAAACCCAAAAACCCCTAATTCTAAAAAACTCCAAGCTCTAAACCCTATAAAGCCCTAAATCGTATACGCTAAACCCTAAAACCACAAAAAAAAACCTTAAGCCCTAAACCCTAAACCTATAAAATCCTAAAAAACCGTAACCTAAAAAATCCAAATACCTAAACCTAAAACTCTAAATCGTATACGCTAAACCCTAAAACCACAAAAAAAAACCTTAAGCCCTAAACCCTAAACCTATAAAATCCTAAAAAACCTTAACCTAAAAAATCCAAATACCTAAACCCTAAAAACCTAGATAAAACCCTTAACCTAAAACCCTAAACCTAAAAAAATCCTAAGCCCTAAACCCTAACCTAAAACTATAAATACTAAACCTAAAACCATAAGAAACCCTAAATCCTAAACCTTAGGAAACCCTAAATCCTATAAACCCAAAAATAAATCATAAAAACCATTTAAAACCCCTACAAAACCCTAAACCCTAAACCCAAAAAATCGCTAAGAAACACTTAACCCTTAAAAATCCTAAAAACCCCAAAAGCCCCAAAAACTAAAAAACACTAAGCTATAAACCCTATAAAGCCTTAAATGGTATATGCTAATCCCTAAAAAAAACTCAAAAAAACCTAAAGCGCTAAACCATAAATCGTAAAAACCTTAACCCAAAAAATCCAAAAGCCTAAACCCTAAAAACCGAGATAAAACTCTTAACCTAAAACTCTAAACCTAAAAAAAAAACTAAGCCCTAAACCCTAGACCCTAAACTAAAACCCTAAATCCAAAACCTAAAACCCTAAACCTAATAAAACCCTAAACCCAAAACCATAACCTAAAACCCTAAATCCTAAACCTAAAACCCTAAGGAACCCTAAAACCTAAACCTTAAGAAACCCTAAATCCTATAAACCCTAAAATAAACCCTAAACCTTTTGAAAACCCCTACAAAACCCTAAGATCTAAACCCTAAATACTAAAAATACGTAAACCTTAAACCTAAAACACAAAAAAAAAAATATAAGCCCTAAACCATAAAAAAAACCCTAAGAAACACTTAACCCTTAAAAACCTAAAACCCCTAAACCTAAAAAAACTCATAGCTCTAAACCCTATAAATCCCTAAATATATAATAAACTCTAAAAACACACAAAAAAAAGACCTAAGCCCTAAATCCTAAACCTATACAACACTAAATAACCTTAACCTGAAAAACCCAAAGCCCTAAACCCTAAAAACCTAGATAAAACCCTTAACCTAAAACCCTAAACCTAAAAAAACCATAAGCCCTAAACCCTAAACCCTAACCTAAAACCCTAAATCCTAACCCTAAAACCCTAAGAAGCTCTGACCTTAAGAAACTCTAAATCCTATAAACCCTAAAATAAACTCTAAAAACCATTTAAAACCTTAAGCTCTAAACCCTAAATCCTAAAAATCAGATAAACCTCAACCTAAAATATACAAAAACAACCTAAGACCTAAACATAAACCCTAAAAAACCCTAAGAAACAGTTAATCCTTAAAACCCCTAAAAAATACAAAAAAATCCTAAACGTAAATAACACGAATCTCAAAACCCTACGAGGCCCTAAATTGTATATGCAAAACCCTAAACAGAACAAAAAAAATCATAAGCCTTAAACCCTAAACCTATAAAATTCTAAAAAACCGTACCCTGAAAATCCCAAAGCCCTAAACCCTAAAACCTTAGATAAAACCCTTGACCTAAAACCCTAAACCTAAAAAACCCTAAGACCTAAACCCTAACCCCAAACCCTAAATCCAAAAATTAAAACCCTAAGAAACCCTAAACTCTTAACCTTAAGAAACCTTTAATCCTATAAACCCTAAAAACCATTTAAAATCCCTACAAAACCCTAAGATCTAAACCCTAAATCATAAAAATCCATAAACCCTAAACCTAAAAAACACAAAAAAACCCTAAGAAACACTTAACCCTTAAAAACCCTAAAAAATGAAAAACCCCTAAACCTAAGAAACTCTAAGCTCTAAATCCTATAAAGCCCTAAATCATATATGCTAAATCCTAAAAAACAAAAAATAAAACCCTAAGCCCTAAACCTATAAAACCCTAAAAAATTGTAACCTAAAAAACCCAAAGCCCTGAACCCTAAAAACGTAGATAAAATCCTTAACCCAAAACCCTAAACCTCAAAAAAACATAATCCCTAAACCCTAAACCCTAACCTAAAACCCTAAATCCTAAACCTAAAACCCTAAGAAGCTCTGACCTTAAGAAACCCTAAATCCTATAAACCCTAAAATAAACTCTAAAAACCATTTAAAACCTTAAGCTCTACACACTAAATCCTAAAAATCCAATAAACCTCAACCTAAAAAAACAAAAAAACAACCTTAGCCCTAAACCTAAACCCTAAATAACCCTAAGAAACACTGAATCCTTAAAAACCCTAAAAGATACAAAAAAATCCTAAACCTAAAAAACTAGAATCTCAAAACCCTACAAGGCCCTAAATCGCATATGCAAAACCCTAAAAAGCACAAAAAAATCCATAAGCCTTAAACCCTAAACCTATAAAATTCTAAAAAACCGTACCCTGAAAAACCCAAAGCCCTAAACCCTAAAACCCTAGATAAAACCCTTAACCTAAAACCCTAAACGTAAAAAACCCTAAGACCTAAACCCGAACCCCAAACCCTAAATCCTAAAACTAAAACCCTACACTCTTAACCTTAAGAAACCCTTAATCCTATAAACCCTAAAAACCATTTAAAATCCCTACAAAAACTTAAGATCTAAACCCTAAATCATAAAAATCCATAAACCCTAAACCTAAAAAACACAAAAAAAAAAAACCCTAAGAAACACTTAACCCTTAAAAACCCTAAAAAATGCAAAACCCCTAAACATAAGAAACAAAAAAATCGTAACCTGAAAAACCCAAAGCCCTAAACCCTAAAATGTAGATAAAATCCTTAACCCAAAACCCTAAAACTAAATAAACCCTAAGCACTAAACTCTAAACCCTAACCTAAAAACCTAAATCGTAATCCTAAAACCCTATGAAACCCAAAATCGTAAACCTTAAATAACCCTAAAAACAATTTAAAACCCCTAAAAAAACATAAGCTCTAAACCCTAAATCCTAAAAATCTGTAAACCCTAAACCTAAATAACACAAAATATTCATAAGCCTTAAAACCTAAACCCTAAGAAATACTTAACCCTTAAAAATTCTAAAAAAACCAAAACGCCCTAAACCTAAAAAAACTCTAAGTTCTAAACCCAATAAAGCCCTAAATCATATATGCTAAACCCTTAAAACATAAAAAAAAAACCATAAGCCCTAAACCCTAAACCTATAAAATCCTAAAAAACCCAAAGCCCGAAACCCTAAAAACCTAAATAAAGCCTTCAACCTAAAACCCAAACCTTAAAAAAACCCAAACCCCTAAACCCTAAACCCTAACCGAAAACTCTTAAACCTAAACCCTGACCAAAAACTATAAAACCTAAAGTAAAAACTCTAAGAAACTCTAAAACCTAAACCGTAAGATATCGTAAATCCTATAAACCCTAAAATAAACTTTAAAAACCATTTAAAACCCCTACAAAACCCTAAGCCCTAAATCCTAAAAAACCCTAAGAAACACTTGACCCTTAAAAACCATAAAAACGCAAAAACCCCTAAACCTAAAAAAAACACTAAGCTCTAAACCCTATAAGGCCCTAAATCGTATATGCTAAACCCTAAAAACACAAAAATTAACCTATAGCCCTAAACCATAAACCTATAAAACCCTAAAAAAATCTTAACCCAAAAATCCCAAACCCCTAAGCCCTAAATACCTAGATAAAATGTTTAACCTAAAACCCTAAACCTAAAAAAAAACCTAAGCCCTAAACCCTAGACCCTAAACTAAAACCCTAAATCCTAAACCTAAAACCCTAAGAAACCCTAAACCCTAAACCTTAAGAAACCATAAATCGTATGAACCCAATAAATCCGTAAATCATATATGCTAAACCCTAAAAAACACAAAACAAATCCCTAAGCCCTAAGCCCTAAACCTATAAAACCCTAATTAACCTTAACCTAAAAAACCCAAAGGCCTGAACCCTAAAAACCTAGATAAAACCCTTAACCTAAAATCCTAAACCTAAAAAATCCATAAGTCCTAAACCCTAAAGCCTAACCTAAAACCCTAAATCCTAAACCTAAAACCTTAAGAAACACTAAAACTTAAGAACCTTAAATCCTATAAACCCTAAAATAAACCCTAAAAACCATGTAAAACCTTAAGCTCTAAACCCTAAATCCTAAAAATCTGATAAACCTAAACCTAAGAAACACAAAAAAAACCTAAACCCTAAAAAACCCTAAGAAACACTTAACCCTTAAAAACCCCAAAAAATACAATTCATAGCCTGAGAATTGTCTTTTGCTTGAAATACTTGAGTATTCTTTTTCCTTCAAAATATAGTATACTGCAGCAACCAAAATTATACCTCTGCTTTTGGGGTTCTTCTTTCAACATGTAGTTCCACTCATTTCAATTCCTCTAACCATTGAGTAGGGAACTTCCTGATGCCGATATACTTCAATAACTGTTTCCATGCTTTAGTAGATACCTCTTATACAAAGAACAAATAATTTAAACATTTTGGTTCCTTCTCACACACAGAGTAAATCAAATTTGTAGTGACACCCCACTGGACTATTCTATCCCTAGTGTTTAATCTTCCTAGTGCAACCAATCTCACGATAAATGTCCATCTAGGTAGGGAACCGTTGTTGCAAAGTAGTCTTCTTCATGAAACCTTTTGAAATTGTTCTCTCAGCATTAAATAGAACTATTGAATTAAGAAGTTAGGCATAGTTAAGATGTCCTCAGCACCATACCCATCTTGAGAAAAATATTTAGTAGCCTTAAGGATCCTTTGAATGATCTACGTGGCCTGGTTAGGAATGTCCAGCAGTAAGTCTCTATTCCCGTAATAGGAGTGGATCCACTTTACACACAACTTATTCTTTTTCATGGTCATGCTCCATTAGTGCTTATTGATGGCAGCCTTATTCCATATGGATACATCTAAGATATTTAGTCCCCAATAACTCTTGGATAACATACTCTTTCCCAAGAAAGTGGTGCCCTTTTTGATAATTCAGTACTCCCAATCCATAAGAAAGATCTGTAAGTTAGTTCAATGATCTGGATCGCCTTATTAGGTTGAACAAAAACATGTGCACAGAACTTGGATAGAGAACAACACAAATTTTATCAATTGGGTTCTACCTGTATATGATAAATTAGTCCATGATTTAATTCTACCCAACATTTTCTCCAACAATGGTAATTTGTTGTTATTTTTCTCACATATATGTATTCCCTTTTTCAAACTATTTGGCAGGCATTATTTAAGTTGAGGATCTATCAAAAGTAATTTTTCTATCTCTACTAGATAGAGGTAAGGTATGCGTACACTCTACCCTCACCGGACCCCACTTATGAGATTACACTAAGTATGTTGTTGTTATTGAATTTAGTGTATCTTTTAATGTAAAATTGAATGAAGTACAGATTGAAAAACTTAAGTTTGTTGTGATTTTGGTTTTCGTTGGGTAAGAAGTGTACAAATGTATTGTAGTTTGGTTTTACAAACGCACTTGAGCTTTAATGTAGATTAGTGGCTATCCACTCACAATGTGTGGTGAGTTGGTTACTATTACTATTGGTGGTAAAGTAGTGTGATATTTACTTGCCACTAGAAATCTTAAACAAAATTACTGGTGCCAAATCTTCCATGTTTCTTGAAGGAACAGTAGTTCATCCAAAAAATTTACTTTAGCTGATTGATAACTAAAACCTATATGAATAATTGAAAAAAATATATGTTGGTGTTGATATATAAATTAAATTCTTAATGGAGTGGTCATACAGAAGTAGAAACTTGACTAAAGGTTGTCTGATGTTACTATATACATAAGTAGAAGTTTGACTCAAGGTTGTCTGATGTTACTGAATAGAGAGTAGAAGCTCGACGGTAGGTTGTGTGATGTTTCCGTGACAACAAATGACACAAATTAAAAGTTTTATCCTATGACATATTAAGAATTTTAAAATTAGACTTTAACATGAAAGGGCCTTTTCTAGTATTTAAATCTTAGTTTCTCATGTTGGTTCCATTTAATTTGCTAAAAGTGTCAATTTCTTTCTAATGAAAATTAAAGACCAGATACCAGTTCTTACTTTGATTACTTGTGCTCTATTTATCGACACTTGTCACTACTCCATTGTTCACTCTAGGTACTGATAAGATACGCGTGTTTAACATAATTTCACGTGAATAAGCCAAAGGATATGTCAAAAATTAGGAGATTGAACTATCAAAAACATTTAAGGTTCGCTGATGCGTTAAAAAATATAAGAGATTGAATGGTCAAACTACTTAAATTCAAGATATTTTGCACCAATGCTTGCTTCTATTAATAGTGATTGTGGCTATATATAACTAGATTAAATGAATTTTATTGTTGGATTTAGTGATATTGCTACAAGAAGTGTGACAATTTTTAGGATTTTGATTTATGACATCTTTTTCGCATTATTGTTTGACATTATATAAGCATTAGATAAGGCCTAAACATAAAGGAACATAATCCTTACTCCACTGCTGCAAACTACATTTCCTCTTGCTAAGTATATCAGTTATATTTAATTTAATGTTCATCACTTTCTTGTTTATCTTCTCTGTTGCTTGGAAAAGTGATATATGTTATAGCAACCTTGCAATCTTAAATTATTAATTTGTTTTGTATGAAGTTTTATTATAAGTTTTGTTACTAAACTGACATGATCTTATTTTAAATAGGTCAAGAATATGAAGTTTGAAGAAACTGTCCATGCAGAAAGTGCTTAGCAGAGTTCAAGCACAAGAAAAACTTATCATTTCTTTTGTTTTGTTAGGGTTTGTTCTTCTGTTTCGTTAGGGGTTGGTTAAAGATGTAGGTATTTTTACATACATCAATTGTATTTTCTTGCACCTCAATAGTTTGATAGAAGTAATGTTATACACTTTGTCTGGGTATATATTTTGATAATAGTCAATTCATATAAGTAACAATGACTTTTTGTGTGAATAATGATTATATTGTACGTTAATTCATTTATGTGTGTATATGAAGGCATACAATAGGTTTGTGGCTCCTAAAAGTATTGTTGTTGGAAGTCTCAATAAAATTAGTTAGAGACATTTTATCGCTTATAGTAATAATTACAGAATTTATCATTGACATTTTGAATTATTAAAGACCTGAATGACAAGCAACGAAGGCAAAAGTCAGTCGCTAAGAAAATGTAATGATTGATTTTTTGTTGCCGCTGAAGGTGTTTTAATGTTCGGATTCCGATCGTTGACTTATAATGACCAGAATCAGAATCCGGTCGTTAACCTTTAACGATAGAGATTTTAGCGACCGGATGTCCCGTCCCTAAAAACCTTTTTTATTCTAGTGTACAAAATCCCCTAAACCTAAAAAGACTCTACGCTCAAAACCCTATAAATCCCTAAATCGTATATGCAAAACCCTAAAAAACACAAAAACAAAAATCATAAACCTTAAACCCTAAACCTATAAAATCCAAAAAAAACCGTAACCTTAAAAATCCAAATCCCTAAACCCTAGAAACCTAGATAAAACCTTAAACCTAAAAAAACCCTAAGACCTAAACCCTAAACCCTAACCTAAACACTAAACCAAAGAAACACCTAAGCCCTAAACCCTAAATCCGAACCTAAAACCCAAATTCCTAAAACTTAAACCCTAAACCTTATGAAACCTTAAATCCTATAAATCCTAATAACCATTTAATATCCCTACAAAACCCTAAGCTCTAAACTCTTAATCCGAAAAGTATGTAAACCCTAAACCTAAAAAACTCTAAGCTCAAAACTCAATAAAGCCCTAAATCGTATATGCTAAACTCTAAAAAATACAAACAAACCCTAAGACCTAAACCTATAAAATACTAAAAAACTCAAAGCCCTAAACCCAAAAAACCTAGATAAAACCCTTAACCTAAAACCCTAAACCTAAAAAAACCCTAAGCCCTAAACCCTAAACAATAACCTAAATCCTAATCCTATAAAATCTTAAAACACCTTAACCTAAAAAAAACCAAAGCCCTAAATGCTAAAAACCTAGATAAAACCCTTAACCTAAAACTCTAAACCTAAAAAACCCCTAAGCCCTAAACTCTAAATCCTAAACCTAAAACCCTAAGAAACCCTAAACCTTAAGAAACCCTAAATCCTATAAAACCTAAAATAAACCATGAAAACATTTGAAACCTCTAAAAACCCTAAGCTCCAAACCCTAAATCCTAAAAATCTGTAAACCCTAAACCTAAAAAATAGAAGAGAAAAAACCCTAAACCCTAAAAACCCTAATAAATACTAAACCCTTAAAAACCCTAAAAAGTCCAAAAAGCCCTAAAGCTAAAGAACACTAAGCTTTAAATGCTCTAAAACCCTAAATCGTATACGTTAAATACATAAAAAAGAAACCTAAGCCCTAAACCATAAACATATAAAACCCTAAATAAGCTTAACTTAAAAAACTCAAAACCCTAAACCCTAAAAACCTAGATAAAACTCATAACCTAAAACCCTAAACCTAAAAAACCCCTAAGCCATAAATCCTAAAACCTAACCAAAAGCCCTAAATCCTAAACATAAAATCCAAAGAAACCATAAACCCCAAACCTTAAGAAATCCTAAATCCAATAAACCTTAAAATAAACCCTAAGAACCATTTAAAACCCCTACAAAACCCTAATCTCTAAACCCTAAATCCTAAAAATCCGTAATCCCTAAACCTAAAAAGACACAAAAAAACCATGAGTCCTAAACCCTAAACCTATAAACCCCTAAAAAATCTTAACCTAAAAAACTCAAATCCCTAACCCCTAAAACCCTAGATAAAACCCTTAACCTAAAATCCTAAACTTAAAAAACTCTAAGCCCTAAACCATAAACCCTAACCTAAAACACTAAATCCTAAACCTAAAACCCTAAGAAACCATAAACCCTAAACCTTAAGAAACCTTAAATCCTATATACACTAAAACCCATTAAAAACCCCTACGAAACCCTATACTCTAAACCCTAATTCCTAAAACTCCGTGACCCTAAGCCTAAGAAATACAAAAAACCCTAAACCCTAAACACTAAACCCTTAAAAACCCTAATTCGTAACCCTAAACCTAAAAACACTAAGCTCTAAACTTTATTTAGCCCTAAATCGTATATGCTAAATTCTAAAAAAATACAAAAAAACCCTAAGCCCGAAACCTTAAACCTATAAAAATAGAAAAACATTAACTTAAAAAACCCTTAAAACCTAAATAAATCCTTAACCTAGAACCCTAAACCTAAAAAAACCCTAAGCCCTAAACCCTATACCCTAACCTAAAACACTAAATCCTAAACCTAAAACCCTAAACCCTAAAGAGAGGCTAAATCCTTTGAACACTATAATAAACCCTAAAAATCATTTCAAACCCATACAAAACCCTAACCTCTAAACTCTAACAACTAAAAATCTATAAACCCTAAACGTAAGAAACACAAAAAAAAAAACCTCAGCCCTAAACCTTTAACCCTAAAAAATCCTAAGAAATACTTAAACCTTAAAATCCCTAAACCTAAAAAACTCTAAGCTCTAAGCCCTATAAAGCCCTAAATCATATATGTTAAACCCAAAAACACACAAAAACAAAACCTAAACCGTAAACCCTAAACCTATAAAATCCTAGAAACCCTTAAACTGAAAAATCCAAAGCTCTAAACCCTAAAAGCCTATATAAAACCCTTAACCTAAAACCCTAAACATAAAAAAAACCCTAAAACCTAGCCTAAAACCCTAAATCCTAATGCTAAATCCCTAAGAAACTCTAAATCCTAAAACTTAAGAAACCCTAAATCCTAAACCTTAAGAAACCATAAATCCTATAAACCCTAAAATAAACCCTAAAAACCATTAAAAACCCGTAAAAACCCTAAGCTCTAAATCATAAATCCTAAAAATCCGTAAACCTTAAAACTAAGAAACACACACAAAAAAAAACCTAAGCCCTAAACCCCAAACCCTAAACAACCCTAAGAAACACTTTACCCTTAAAACCCTTAAAAAACCCAAAACCCCCTAAACCTAAAAACTCTTAGCTATAAACCCTATAAAGACCTAAATCATATATCCTAAACCCTTAAAAACACAAAACAAAACTTAATCCCTAAACCCTAAACCTATAAATTCATAAAAAACTTTAACCTTAAAAACCCAAAGCCTAAACCCTAAAAACCTAGATAAAACCATGAACCTAAAACCCTAAATCCTAAACCTAAAACCCTAAACCTTAAAAAACCCTAAATCCTATAAACCCTAATATAAACTCTAAACACCGTTTAAAACCCCTACAAAACCCTAAGCTCTAAACCGTTAATCCTAAATATCCGTAAACCTTAAACATAAAACACACACAATAAAGGTGTCTGCGTGATGCCACGACGTTAAATTAAGCGCTTATTGGGAGTCAACCCAATTAGTAGTGTAATTTCTTCTTCTTTTTTTTCTGTTTTTTTAGTGTCACTTTTTTTTTGTCTTGTTTTTTTGCAGATTAGGGGAAGTCTGAGTAACCAAAAACAAAAGGAGCTTGTTTGAGCTTAAGTGTGGGGTGCGTTTGACCCTTGATGAAAATAAAGAGAACATACTACTAGCTAGGCTATGAGCTCTCAGGGAGTTTTTCTAACCCTTGTTTTAAATTTTATTTAAAGCTTTGGGGACATAGCATATTTTTAAATGTGGGGTGGAGGAATGAATTCCTAGTTTTTACTGTTTTATTGATTATTTTTTTTAGGATGGGTTCCTTGGCTTTTGTTTTCGGTTCTTTTCCTGAAGATAGTCCCTTTGAACCGAGTGTCTTTTATTTTTTTGAGGAATAAGTTTCCTTTTAATTTTTTTTAGGGAAAAGAAAAGACCCTTTTGAGTGGTGTGATACTTGCTATTTAGGCCAAATTTTTAAGTAGTACATTTGTGAATGCTTGACTGAGAGTGAAATTGCAAACTCTTTGACATCTAGGTTCATGGTTGTGACTTTGTAAATAACTTATTTTATTTTGCAGTTTGTTATGATCCTGTCTTTCTTAGAAGTGGAATTGATCCATCTTGAATGATACTTGTGCCATGTGTGGTGAGAATTTATTTATTTCATGTTTTACATCTTAGTCTAGAACTTTCCCTGTATGTTATAGAAGCAAAATAAAAAGTGTTGCTTTGTTTAGGAGATGACACTAGTGTGAAGCATTCCACAAGCAACACAAAAGCATTCTTCCAAAACCTCTCTTAGTCTTTCTAAGTCTTTCTTTGCATTCTCTTAGCGATCTTAGTCTTAAAGGCTTGCTTGAGCTTACAAAATCTTGCAAGAGTAGTGAGTAAGTTGTCAAGCGCCGCTCGGAGCTTTAGTGAAAATTCTAAGTCCGTGACACTACGCTTTTTGATTTGTCTTATAAATTTAGCTTTTTTAGATATTAAATCACTAGTTAACCCTTTTGAACCTTTAAGCCTATATTTTTCTTGTAAACCACATGATCGAGCCGAATCACTTTTTATTGATACCATAATTATATTTGAGCCAAAAAGAAATTCTTAATGCACTATGTAAGAAGAAAAATGAGAGCAATGGTAGAAGTAGAAAAGGACGGAATTGCTTGGTTTGTAGCTAATGGAACAAGAAGAGGTAAAAAATAAGATGGTCCATGATTGAG
Source organism: Solanum chiquidenum (assembly GCA_029582725.1). Taxonomy (NCBI): domain Eukaryota; kingdom Viridiplantae; phylum Streptophyta; class Magnoliopsida; order Solanales; family Solanaceae; genus Solanum; species Solanum chiquidenum. The sequence continues at coordinate 21,824 of JAJOOS010016160.1, forward strand.
ATCCACACATCTCACATTTCCCTAAGAAAACTTGTAAAACTCTGTGTCGGCCCTGGTTCATCCTTGGACATTGCGCGCTTTAATTCAAGCTGAAAGCCTAAGTTGAGGGTGGCTACTTCAGAAGTTACCATGATGATGGCCCTGGTCCTTCAAAGGACATCGTGCACCTTAACGCATGTAAAATACGTAAGCTGAGGGTGGCTATTACCAAGGAAAACTAAAAAAAAAAAAAAGATTGATGCATTCTTGAGATGATGAGAATTACTTGTGAAATAATTGTTGAACAGAGAGTTGAAAATAAAGAGAAGAAAATAAAGTCCTATTTGATTCTATACAAGCATGCTTAATTAGTGGAGATGTACATAATGGGCAAGCCTATGGTTCTTTGTGCATACGTGTGAATTTTATTTGTGAGAGTGAGAGTTGTTCTTGATATGAAGTCCTTGATTTATATTCAATCTTTTGAATTGAGTGTGTGAACTATTTCTTTTTTTGAGGGCACTTGTTTAATGATAGATATGTGATTTTATTAACTTTCTTTGATGAGAGTAGGTGAGCAAGCTTAAATTTGATGAGTTCAAAGTCCTTCCTTGAGGTTAGCAGGTTAGAGGTTTGTTGTTTATTTGGATGTCTTGCATAACGATTGAGAAGTGTGCTTGATGTTTTGAAATTGGTTTATGGCCTAATTGTTTGTATTAACCAAAGTGATGGCATTCCTAGTATGATTTTTTGAGATGAGCTTTAATATTTGCTCGAGGACGAGCAAAAGTTGAAGTGTGGGGTGGTGATATGAGGCTAAAATTATATATATTTAATCATTATTCGCCTCATATTTAATCTTCTATTTATCTTTTTTTGAGCGTGAATTTTATGAATTGTGCTAAATAATATATTTTATTTGTAGAATTAAATTGATGGAAAAATGAAAATGTTTGAAGCTAAAATGAATTAAAGATGGAACATTGAAGAAGGAAATCAAGCATCAGCTTAATGAATTAAATTTAATATAATAATGTATAAACATATGAAGTGCAACAGCGAAACTTTTTCAACTTTAAATTGAGAAACTTGCTACCACGTGGCAGCAAGTGAAGACAAGAGAATATTTGAGGCGGCAGTGTTGTTCACGGCGGAAAAAAAGGAATCCAATTCCTTTTGATTTTGGATTCCTAATTTGATTTATACTCGGTTATTTTATTTTGGATTTCCTACGTCTATAAATAGTCCATAGAAATTATTATTTGAAAGTGGGATTGATAGAAGATACTTTTGAGATTTCTTTTCTTCTTCTTATTTTAGGGGATATACATTATTATTTGAGTTCTAGTTTTAGGCTTTGGAGATTAACTTGCAACTTTAGCAATTCTTGATTTCCTAAATCCGTTTTGAAGATTTTAACTTCGCAATTCAAGTTGGGTTTTGGGATTTCTTCTACTCTAACACGTAAGTTCATGAATTCTTCTTCTAATATTATGAATTGCGTTCTTCCAAACATGAGTAACAAAATCCACAACTAGGGTTGTGGGAACCATGAGCGATTAACAAAGTATGAATAGTAAGTAAGTAATTCCCGAATAGTGTTGTTGCATGCATTGATGATTCTTTCGCTTAGAAATATTTTTAACGGTTGAAAACGTTAGAACTCGCCTCGTTACTACCTGCCGGACCAAGGAGGTAATTAACGAGAAAAGAATTATTAACATAGATTTAGTGTGATACTATCTAATAGTCTAATGTCAATTGATGCGAGGGTAAAAACTAAGTCATACATTGATGTGATGTCTAATATGAGGTAAAGGTAAGGGTTAGTAAATTATACACATGTAACCGGACCAAGGTGCGGGGTGAAATTCCTTATTTGCTGGACCAATGTGCGGGGTGAAATTCCTTATTTGCCGGACCAAGGATTTAGGGATACATAACTTGCCACTTTGCATGTAATACACTAGGAAAGGATTGCTATTACTAGGAATACCGCGTTATGAGCTTATGGGAAACACGTACACCCTAGTTTCTCTCTCATCTTGATAACGACTAAAGTTTGAATCCTGTTCATTGATTATTCACATAATTTCCAGAATTTGTTTCACAAATCCCCCCC